>SJYW01014365.1:20039-46959 GCA_006410735.1 Raphicerus campestris
TCCAGAGAAAGCTTGAAGAACTTATCTCTTGCTCTGAGGTAATAACTCCTTCTATGCCTCGAGACCAGAGCTCTCTGGATCACTTATTTAGACCATCTAATTCCTGAAACCAAAACAGAAAAAAAGGGAAAGAAGCATTAAAAAAAATTTTTTTGTTCCAACTGTTATTCACAACTAGTGAGTTTAATATTGTGATATCTGATTCATAACTAAGTTCGGAAAACAAAGCTGTGAAATATTTTTTGAATCTATTTGTACGTCTCTTTGCCAACAATGGTCCATCTAGTCAAAGTTATGGTTTTACCAGTAGTCATGTGGATGTGAGAGCTGGGCCATAAAGAAAGCTGAGGGCCAAAGAATTGATGTTTTTGAACTGTGGTGTTGGAGAAGACTTTTGAGAATCCCTTGGACTGCAAGGAGATCCAACCAGTCAATCCTAAGGAAAATCAGTCCTGAATAGTCATTGGAAGGACTGATGCTGAAGCTGAAACTCCAATACTTTGGCCACCTGATGCAAAGAACTGACTCATTGGAAAAGACCCTGATGCTAGAAAGACTGAAGGCAGGAGGAGAAGAGGATGACAGATGAGATGGTTGGATGGCATCACCGACTTGATGGACATGAGTTTGAGCAAGCTCCAAGAGTTGGTGATGGACAGGGAAGCCTAGTGTGCTGCAGTCCATAGGGTGGCAAAGAGTCGGATACTTAACGACTAAACAGCAACGATGAGCTGTTCGATAAACTCTATTAAGAATAATTATGCTTTAGGAATGTCTGTCTAATACAGTCACTCCAGATTAGGGTAACTTGACTCTCTAAGGGTTGCGATTGTCAACTAAAAAAGAGGCACTACTTTAGAGCTACAAGGTGAGTTTTATTGGGGGCAAACTGAGGACTGCAACCTGGGAGGGAGTACCTCCGATAGCTCTGAGAGACTGCTCCCAAAGGCAGCGGGGGAAGCTCAATATATATGATTTTGTCGAAGGTGGAGTTCAGTATAATTAACCACTCATTTTACAAAAGCTGTTCAGCCAGTATCAGTTGTCATCATGAAGGGATTTAGTGCTTTTCTAGATATGATGAGATGCAAGCAGCTGTTGACCTTCAGCACCCCCTGAGGGAATTCAGGGTAGTGAGGTACTCTGTGCTCCAGGGAATCTGATGAAACAGGTCTTTAGATAGGTGGATATTTTCAGGAACAGGTTTTATGATCCTGATCTTTGCATCTCCTCCTATCTAGAAAAGAACAAAATCCCTTCATGATGGCATCAGATCCTCCTGACTAGGGGAAAAAACTCTTACAAAGTGATTGCATTGATTTTTCCCTGCACCAAAATCCTATATATTGACCTTCCCCCACTACCTCTTTGGAGCAGTCCCTCAGCTGTCAGGGAGAAGGCAATGGCAACCCACTCCTGTGTTCTTGCCTGGTGGGCTGCCCTCTATGGGGTCCCAAAGAGTTGGACACGACTGAAGCGACTTAGCAGCAGCAGCAGCTCAGCTATCTGAGCTGTCGCCTCCTGGGCACCTCATCTTGCCCCAGATAAATTTGCAGCTCTCAACTTGTACATCTTTAGAGGACAAATTTATTTTTTGTGTGCCTATTCAAAAATTTAAATTACATATGTGGCTTACAGTGGGCAGCACTGAGTTGAAGGATAACCAGAGGAAAAGAGCCAAGCATGTACATCCTGTCAAGTTCTTTAGTAATAGCTTTCTCTCTCTTAACGGTTCTTCTCAAGAATCACCTGAGATAAAAGTCACGTCTCCCCGCTAGAGGAGTAAGACCTCGGTAGCACGCCAGATTCTCTCCACCCCTCGGGTTCCGCGGTGGCGGCGGCACCCAAGAGCCTCGCAGGGCCTCCGCGGCGACCTCCCCAAGATGGCGTCGCCGGGGGGGCGGGGCTGTCCGCCCCAACACCTCCGTCCCACCCCGCGCTTGCGATTGGCTAGAACTACTCGGTGCTTAGTGGTGATTGGGCCTCACCGAAACCCGCGCTGGGCGGGACCGGAAGGGGTCTTTGCCCAGGGTGCGCGGGCCCGGGGCTCCACGTTGGTCCCTGGGGGATGTGGAAAGCTGGCAGCATGTCGGCGGAGCTGGGGATCGGCTTCGCTCTGCGAGCAGTGAACGAGCGCGTGCAGCAAGCGGTAGCGCGGCGGCCGCGGGTGAGGAAGGGGACCGCGCGGGGACTGTGGGCGGCCGCGCCGAGAAAGGGGGACACCTGCGTGGGAACGGGTCGTCACGGTGACGCAGAGGGGTCTCCTGGAGGGGCGGGACCTGCCCGCCGCCTTGGCGTTGGCGCAAGCGGCAGAGCCCTCCCAAAAGGCTAGCGAAGACTAAGGGGGTTCCCCAACTCCTCTCAGGTTTTCTGAAGGTTAGCGATCCCAGGAAAATGACCAGTCTCTAGGCAGCGCGACCACTGTCCATCCTGCTTCGTGGTAGGGGTCAGCAGCCTTGGCAGAGGGGAGAGGGGCCAGGCCTGTATCCAGAGACTGCAGAAGACGCCCACTACAGGAGCACCCAAAGGAGGCCAGGTCTGCCAGGGGTCACGTGTGTGGCAGCGTCTCAGCCAGCAGATTGCTCATAAAGTAAATGTCAGCGCCCCCGCCAGCAAAGGAGAGGGTGAATTGACCCGACTTGAGGCGCACCTAGAGCTGCCCTTGCACGTTTGAAGCCGCAGGGAACTGACATCCAATCCCAAGCAGTTTATGGGGGAGATTTTTCGGCCCTTGTTTATATTTAGTCTTCTCTTGGAATTTATTTAGACTAAAGGTCAGTACCTGCCTCCCTCAAATGCAAGTTTTACGTTGAATAGTGTGGAGTGAGCCAGGCTTGAATGGAGAGAAATCACAGTTCTTTGTTCAAGCATTTATGGTATCAGAGCTCAGAGTGCTGGCCCGAAGACAGAAGACCTGCTAGCATAGCCTTTGCTNTCCAATCCCAAGCAGTTTATGGGGGAGATTTTTCGGCCCTTGTTTGTATTTAGTCTTCTCTTGGAATTTATTTAGACTAAAGGTCAGTACCTGCCTCCCTCAAGTGCAAGTTTTACGTTGAATGGTGTGGAGTGAGCCAGGCTTGAATGGAGAGAAGTCAAAGTTCTTTGTTCAAGCATTTATGGTATCAGAGCTCAGAGTGCTGGCCCGAAGACAGAAGACCTGCTAGCATAGCCTTTGCTTGCCTGTTAAGTAGATGTTTGCTTTCCTGGTGGCTCAGAGGTTAAAGCGTCTGCCTGCAATGCAAGAGACCTGGGTTGGATCCCTGAGTCGGGAAGATCCCCTGGAGAAGGAAATGGCAACCCACTCTAGTACTCTTGCCTGGAATATCCCATGGAGGGAGGAGCCTGGTAGGCTACAGTCCACGGGGTCCCAAAGAGTTGGACATGACTAAGCAACTTCTTAAGCAGATGTTAACCTTGAAAGAAAGTGAAGTCTCTCAGACCAGTCTAACTCACTGTAGCCCACCAGGCTCCTCTGTCCATGGGATTTTCCAGGCAAGAATACTGGAGTGGGTTGCCATTTCCTTCTCCAAGGGATCTTCCCAACCTAGGACTCAAACTCAAGTCTCCTTCATTGTAGGCAGATTCTTTTCCAACTGAGGGAGGGAAGCTTCAGTTTTGCCACTGGTTCTTTTCTCTTTTTTTCAATATTTTATTTGGCTGCATCAGGTCCTAGTTGCACCACCCAGGATCTTCGTTGTGGCACGCCCCCTTGTCTCTAGTTGTTACGTGGGCTTAATTGCCCCAAGACATGTGGGATCTTAGTTCCCTGATCACAGATGGAACTTCCATTGGAAGGTGGACTCTTAACCACTGGATCATCAGGGACGCCCCTCTGCCACTGGTTCTTCCACAAAAATTGCAGAGTTACCCTAAGGCTGCTTCTGAGAGGTGATACTGTATTGATAACTACCCCAGGATCCCAGTGAGTTTCCAAAACTGTTGACCTTGGGGTTTTAGGAGCTGGAAGTGACCTCACTTCTAGTCAGAGAGTGATGCCTTTTCTTAACTAAGTGATTCTTAAACCTCCAACCTTGCCATGCAAGAGACTCAGCTGAAGAGTTTGTTTTAAAGGAGAGTCTCAGACTCTATCCTGAGATTAGGACTCAGTGGGTCAGGAGGGGACCCAGCTGATACTGGTAATATTAGTTAAAGACCACACTCTTAGGAAATAAAACTTTTACTTACCTGCCCAGCTCTCCTGAGAGAGAAAGTGTTTTGCTAGATGTTTTTTAATTTAATTTTTACATGTATTTATTTTTTGGCCATGCAGTACAAGCATGTGAGATCTAAGTTCCCTGACCAGGGATCAAACCCACGCCCCCTGAAAGCACAGACTCTTAACCCCTGGACCACCAGGGTAGTCCCTTCTGCTCTGCTAGATATTAAGGTGGCTAACATATTAGATTTAGATGCCATGCATACAAAAGATATTTCATCAACATTATTTGATACTGATAGCCCTACTGTATTGGAAAAGTGGATCTTATCAAATGCCAAGTAAAGATCTCTGCCGATCCATCCTACAGGATGCCCTACAGGACTTATCGGGATAATAAGTCCAAACATTGACTCATCTGGCTCTTTTCCTCTTGGCAGGATCTCCCAGCCATCCAGCCCCGGCTAGTGGCGGTCAGCAAAACCAAACCTGCAGACATGGTGATAGAGGCCTACAGTCACGGGCAGCGCACTTTCGGGGAGAACTATGTATGTGAGGGCCCTTTCCTGCCCATACGCTGCCCTCAGAAAAGTCAGATGTGCCAGGCTTCTGACTTTTACTCTATTTTTTACCCTGTAGGTTCAGGAACTGCTTGAAAAAGCATCAAATCCTCAAGTAAGTGGAATCTGAATTCTTTGTATCTAAATCTTGACTGTTCAGTTGGAAATTAGACCCACCTTGGTAGTTAAGTTTCAGAGCAGGAGGTCAGGCTGATGGTAGAAACGCCTGCATTCGCCGTGAGCCCCAAATATTTCTCATCTAGATTTTCTCTCTTAAGAGCATTTTCTTCTTTGTGGCTTTTGGAAGATGGTGGTTTTAGAAGCTTGCTGTGACCTTGGATCCTTTTGAGATTCGAAAGGTTTAGTCAGTCTCTTCTCAAGGGGAAGTGTCTGAGAGAAGGGGAGAGTTGACAGAAACAAGGAAGAGACACAGAAGTCTTCCGTTTTTCTCTAAGTGTCTTTAAGGGCCTGGCCGAAGATGCAATAGTGGTTTATCGCTTAGACCGGAAAGGTGAGACGGGAATGTGAGAAGTGTGTGAGCTGGCAAGCCCTCCACAGCCCTCCCTCTGCATTAAACCTGACCACCTCTTTCTCTTCAGATTCTGTCTTCATGTCCTGAGATCAAATGGCACTTCATCGGCCATCTACAGAAACAGAATGTCAACAAGCTGATGGGTAAGATAAAACTCTAAATATAAAGACAGTTATTTTCATCATTGTATCACATACAGTCCCTTCTGTGGAAGAGAAAATATTTCAGATTATCCCTCAGTCACCATTTATGCTTTGGGGACTCTTTTGGGAAAGAAATCTTAGTTCTTGATTAAAGGGAAAACATCATGATAAGAACAAAATGAACTCACAGTTGGCTGGCTATTATATACTTGGAAACCTGCCCTAGCACACATTATGTATTTTGGGGGCGGTTTTTGAAAACAAACGTTTTTGGCTAGCACGGGAAACACTGTTGTCCTTTTCCTGTTTTTCTGTTTGAGGTTCGTCTTATTGTGTGATGAACATAATTTCTTTTATCTGTTTATTCTTGGCTGTGCTGGGCCTCCGTCGCCGCAGGCGGGGGCTGCTCTTCCTTCTGTTGTGCCGGCTTCTCACTGCAGTGGCTTCTGGTGTGGCGTCCAGGCTCAGCAGCTGTGGCTACTGTAACCTCGCCTCCCTCTCGTTACAGCTGTCCCCAACCTCTCCATGCTGGAGACAGTCGATTCTGTGAAGCTGGCGGACAGAGTGAACAGTGCGTGGCAGAAAAAAGGTTCCCCCGAAAGGTTAAAGGTTATGGTCCAGATAAACACCAGCGGAGAGGAGAGTAAGTAAGCAGACGGGAGTGGCAGACTTTTCCCCCTTAGGATATGGTGGAGCACAGGACGGATGGCAGGCCTGAACACCCGATGCAGTAGGTCACAGAAGGAGCTCACAGGGCCGTTAAATAAGCTGTCATAGGTAGGGTCTTGGTGGCACAAGGACCTCCAACCCAGTCCACATCTAATTCTTTAATGCATTCTTAGTTTCTGAAGAGGCCAGCAAGGAGACTCAAGAAGGGGCTTGTGTGACTTTGATCCTGGAAATTCCCGCAGGTCACCACCCTCCCTCCCAAAAGAGATTTCGAATGTACATGTGTAATACTTCTCAAACCTTAAAAAATCATGTTTCCATTATTGGGAGAAAATCAAACAAAACTCACTGTGGGCACCAGTCAGGGTGCTTGGGTTAGCAGTGTAGCACAGAAATCCAAGCCTGGCCCTGGAACCTGGGCAGGCCTGGGGTTTGAGCTCCACCATGCTTCAGCGCTAGAACCTTGAGTGACATACCTGACCTTCCTACCCTTCACTTTCCTTACCTGCCAGTGATAGCAGAGCGGTGGTTCCAAGGGTGTTACAAGGCTTGAATGTGGAGATGGAGGGAAAGCTGTTGGTACAGGACCCTGTGCGTCTTGTTAGCTGTTTGCTAAGAATCCGTGTTTACAGACCAGTCGTTTGCTGATAGAGCTTAGGCTGAGGGAACAAGCCTGGGGCCTGGAGTCAGGCTGCCGGGATCCACGTCCCAGTTCTGCACTTCCTGGCCCTGTGGCCTTGAGAAAGGCCCTTAGCCTCCCAGAGCTTCAGCCTCCTCTTTTTTAGAATGTAGAGCGTAAGAGCACTTACTTCGCAGGGCTGCTGCATTAAATAAAAAACTGTAGGGACTTGGCGTGTGTGCCTGGTACGTAAGCATTCATTAGATGTTAACAATCTTAACATTCTTACCCGTACGTGCACCTAGATTATACACTACTTTATCCTGATAGGTAAACCTGAAACAGATTCCAGATGGAGTCCATTACAGCATTTCTTGATCAGTGGCTATCATTTGCCCTAATTAAAGATTGGAGTGTTACTAGCATCTCTCTTTGTTAAATGAGGGAAGGACAGAATCTGTCCTCATACCCGCATAACAAGTAATGTTTTGCCACAGGCTCCTTCTCTGGTTTTTTAATGAACAAGATCAGGTACATTTTGCGAAGTTCTAGTCAAAACTGTATGATATATACTTCATTTCTATTTGTTTTTACCATTCCACTAATAAATTAATGAAACTGTAGAAGTGCCAGATTTGGAAAAATAATTCTCTGGTTAATCAGGCATTTGGGCAATGTGAGTCTTCTTGGTTTTTTTTTTTGTTGTTCTTCTTCTTTTTAAATGTTTTGGCTGCACTGCATACCCAACATGCAGGATCTTAGTTCCCTGACCAGGAATATCAAACCAGATGGCTTCCCGCCCCGCCCTCACACTGGAAGCATAGAAGCTTAACCACTGAACCGCCAGGAAAGTTCCCGATAAATTTTTTTTTCTTTCTATTTTAAGAAAAGCAGTGTTTTGCTTTGCTTTCTTGTTTTCCCCCTTTTCCCTCGACTCTGTCTGTCCTCAGATGCTGAGGCAGAATGAAGAGAATCCAGTTTATAGCTCTTCCCTTGAGACACTCAGGACTGGGTCAGAAGCGGAGCAACACAGACACCTCAGTGTAAAGTCCCCATTTCAGTCTTGAGGACAAGTTCTCCCAAGAAGTCCTCGCGCCTGAGAGTCGCCTCCGCTGTCCTAGGGAAGGGTGTTCCCTCTGGCTTCCTAGAACCTCTCGGTCTTCTGTCTTTTGTGAAGGCAAGCACGGCCTGCCCCCTGCAGAGACGGCGGCGCTGGTGGAGCACATCAAGGCCAAGTGCCCCAGCCTGGAGTTCGTGGGGCTGATGACCATCGGGAGCTTCGGGCACGATCTTAGTCAAGGGCCAAACCCGGACTTCCAGGTACTCGGCCCGGGGTCGGGGCACTGCTCACGTCCACTAAGGGTGTCCGGGGCTGGCTGCTGCCGTCAGCCCCACAGGCTTTCCGGATGTCTCTTGTCGTGCTACTTGATAACCTGCTTCTTAAACTCTCCTCATACGGAAAACGGGAACAGGTCCCCCGAACCCCCACAGACCCTTCTCCCCTCAGTCTGAACCTGCCTGACACACGGTCTCCAGAGAAAAGGAGCCTCGGCTTCCTCTCCAGCAAGTGACAGTTTCTTGAAAGTAGGAAGGTTCGCTACAGACCCTTTCAGTGACTTGTGGTTTTGACAGGCCTCAACGCCATGAGGAATAAAGAAGTCATCTATGTCAGCGGTGTTGAGATCCAGCCCCTCTCCTCGGAGAAGGCCGGGGTAAAGTGGCATCACACTTGTCTCCCCGCCAGGTGCTGCTGTCCCTGCGGGAGGAGCTGTGCAGGAAGCTGGGCGCCGCCCGCGAGCAGGTGGAGCTGAGCATGGGCATGTCGGTGGACTTCCAGCACGCGGTGAGCGTCTCCCGGGCGCCCTCGGGTGCCTGCAGGACGGGTCCAAAGGCCACGCCTCGCCGCCGCATCGAGGCACACACTGCAGTGTCTCACCTATGCTGACGTCCCCGGCCCCTTCTTTTTTTCAAATGAACTGTATAGAGATTATAGCTTGACCCCTCATTAAAAAAAAAAAAAATACAATAACTCAGTTTAATTCCCTAAGTGGGATCTAAAGGAAAATCAAAATAAATTAAACTGCAGCTTTTTAAAAAGGCATTTCCCTGTTCATGCTTGGGTGTGGTCATAGTCCTGACGAAGTGTCTAATCGTACGCATAGAACCCCTAAGCTGCAGCAGCTCTGAGCACACACTGACTGATAGATGTGCTGTGTTAGCAACTCACATACACGATCCTCCAGAGCGGAGGCTAATTTGATCATGTTCCAAGAACCACACTGTAAAACCTTCCTCTGGATCTATAGTAGTTGCACGATTGGAAGATAGAGTATATTAACATGATGCAAAAATGGTTGGTGTTTCTACATTAAATGGAATTCGATCCTTTGCTCGCTCGCTCACAGGGAGGCTTGCTCATCTCTGAAACCCCAGCATATGAGAAGGGTGTGTGGGCCACAAGACGGCTCTCTGTTATGCTACTGTGTCCCGCACGGCTGCCACCAGTAGCCTTCCCCAGTCTCTGCAGAAGCAGAGGGAATCCTTACGTACTTTGTAAACGCCTCTTTGGGTGGACCACTGTCCCACAGTCCTTCAGCTGCAATGTCGTATGAGACACAGCTTCAGCATCTGCTGCATCTCGTTTTTTTAAACTTAGCCCCTCCTTCTTCCCCACAGATTGAAGTGGGATCTACCAATGTCCGCATCGGAAGCACCATTTTTGGAGAGCGAGATTACTCCAAGAAAGCGGCCCCGGACAAGCCCATAGCAGAGCTGAAGGCCCCGGAGGAGGTGGCCCAGGCACACTGACCCGAAGCCAGATCCAGGAATCCGTTCCCTTCCATGGCCCCGAGTCACTGCATCTCCATGCCCTCCTGGCGAGAGCGTGCCCAGGGCGATGTGTGTGGATGGAAAGCATCTTACTTAGTGTCTGACACAGGAAGCCCGCTGCAAGCAGGGCCTTTGGACTAGATTTGAGGAATCCAGACGTTCCTGNTAGCAGAGCTGAAGACCCCGGAGGAGGTGGCCCAGGCACACTGACCCGAAGCCGGATCCAGGAATCCATTCCCTTCCACGGCCCCGAGTCACCACATCTCCATGCCCTCCTGGCGAGAGCGTGCCCAGGGCGATGTGTGTGGATGGAAAGCATCTTAGTGTCTGACACAGGAAGCCCGCTGCAAGCAGGGGCTTTGGACTAGATTTGAGGAATCCAGACGTTCCTGCAGATCAGATGCCTAGGCCACAGCCAGGAGTTGAGTTCAGGCTTGAACTTTGCCCAGGAATGCGTTTCCTGGGTGTTGCCTGTAATTGCCACGGTTAGAGGGATTCCCACTCGTCATCCACTTGGATAGAAAATTCCTGTTGCCAGCTCCATGCAGACCCCACAGAGAGTCACCTCTGCCACACTGGAGCAGCAGAGCCTCTGGTCCCCCCAGTTTCCATCCCACCCAGTTAACATCCGTCTCCACTCCAGATACCACTTCAGGTAACTTCAGGACCCAGCTCGAGTTAACCCTGCACACCCACTTTGTGGCCGGTGAGAGCTGTGTCATCCATCAACCACCCTGTGACCCTGAAAATTACAGGGCAACTGCCATGAGCGGGCCTCGGGCCTTTCTACCATCCCCTCCAGACACAGGACAATGAGCTTTTACCCAGAGCCCTGTGGTGATGAGAGTCCAATGATACAACTTTTCCCCCACCGCAGTCCTTGCTGTGGTGGTTTCATATCAAACACCAGTGGATCTCCAATAGCTCCCCAGAGATTAAGAATTTCCCCCAAAGCCAGTTCAGGCTCACAGTTTCACAAGACTTGGCTTTGAGGGTCCTATTCCTAGGAGTACTTCCCTCCCTACCGTATTTATAAGCCAGGATTTTGCAACTCTAGATTGTCAATAGAGTAGCTAGCTCTTCAAAACCCAGAAAGCACAATTCTCGGGCAGTTACGACTGACAGCTGTAGTCTGGGTCGTTGTTTGTTTTCTAGGTGGGTTTTTCTTATTTATTCAAACCCCAATCCTAACTTTATGAAAACAACTCCCATGATGCTGCTGCCAAATGCAATTTTGTAAAACTGAAACCACTACAGTTCCTGTACTGTTTCAGTCAAAGCTCACGTGTGATAATTCAGCATCTATTAAATAAAAATGTGAGTTTGAATTACACCTTCTATGCTAATTGCAAAGCAATTAAAAGATTTATTTTCTACGATCTGGTGTAGTGAGTGAATCTTAACAGGAGGGGGCATTGGACCCAACTGGAAGCCACCACACCCATCCTGGCATTGCACACCTTATGAGAAGGGGGCGCCTTAGGCCAAAGTTCAGTCATTCAGTCATGTCTGACTGCGACCCCATGGACCGCAGCACACCAGGTTTCCCGGGAGTCCACCAACTCCCCGAGCTTCCTCAAACTCACGTCCATTGAGTTGGTGATACCATCCAACCATCTCATCCTCTGTCATCCTCTTCTCCTCCTACCCTCAGTCTTTCCCAGCATCAGGGTGTTTTCCAGTGAGTCGGTTCTTCTCATCAGGTGGCCAAAGTATTGGAACATCAGCTTCAGTGTCAGTCTTTCCAATAAATACTCAGAACTACTTTCCTTTAGGATTGACTGGTTGGGTCTCCTTGAAGTCCAAGGGACTCTTCAAGAGTCACAGATGTAGCCAAAGCCACACTGCAGATAAAAGGAGGGATTCTGAAGTTCAAGGCCAAAGCCTTTGACTGTGTGCATCACAATAAACTGGAAAATTCTGAAAGATGAGAATACCAGACCACCTGACCTGCCTCTTGAGAAACCTGTACGCAAGTCAGGAAGCAACAGAACTGGACATGGAACAACAGACTGCTTCCAAATAGGAAAAGGAGTACATCAAGGCTGTATATTGTCACCCTGCTTATTTAACTTCTATGCAGAGTACATCATGAGAAATGCTGGGCTGGAAGAAGCACAAGCTGGAATCAAAGATTGCTGGGAGAAATATCAATAATCTCAGATATGCAGATGACACCACCCTTATGGCAGAAAGTGAAGAACTAAAGAGCCTCTTGATGAAAAAGGAGAGCGAAAAAGTTGGCTTAAAGCTCAACATTCAGAAAACTAAGATCATGGCATTCAGTCCCATCACTTCATGGCAAATAGATGGGGAAACAGTGACTGACTGTTTTGGGGGGGGCTCCAAAATCACTGCAGATGGTGACTGCAGCCATGAAATTAAAAGACGCTTACTCCTTGGAAGGAAAGTTATGACCAATCTAGACAGCATATTAAAAAGCAGAGATATTACTGCCCAAAAAGATATTANTTATGAAAACAACTCCCATGATGCTGCTGCCGAATGCAATTTTGTAAAACTGAAACCACTACAATTCCTGTACTGTTTCAGTCAAAGCTCACGTGTGATAATTCAGCATCTATTAAATAAAAATGTGAGTTTGAATTACACCTTCTATGCTAATTGCAAAGCAATTAAAAGATTTATTTTCTACGATCTGGTGTAGTGAGTGAATCTTAACAGGAGGGGGCATTGGACCCAACTGGAAGCCACCACACCCATCCTGGCATTGCACACCTTATGAGAAGGGGGCGCCTTAGGCCAAAGTTCAGTCATTCAGTCATGTCTGACTGCGACCCCATGGACCGCAGCACACCAGGTTTCCCGGGAGTCCACCAACTCCCCGAGCTTCCTCAAACTCACGTCCATTGAGTTGGTGATACCATCCAACCATCTCATCCTCTGTCATCCTCTTCTTCTACCCTCAGTCTTTCCCAGCATCAGGGTGTTTTCCAGTGAGTCGGTTCTTCTCATCAGGTGGCCAAAGTATTGGAACATCAGCTTCAGTGTCAGTCTTTCCAATAAATACTCAGAACTACTTTCCTTTAGGATTGACTGGTTGGGTCTCCTTGAAGTCCAAGGGACTCTTCAAGAGTCACAGATGTAGCCAAAGCCACACTGCAGATAAAAGGAGGGATTCTGAAGTTCAAGGCCAAAGCCTTTGACTGTGTGCATCACAATAAACTGGAAAATTCTGAAAGATGAGAATACCAGACCACCTGACCTGCCTCTTGAGAAACCTGTACGCAAGTCAGGAAGCAACAGAACTGGACATGGAACAACAGACTGCTTCCAAATAGGAAAAGGAGTACATCAAGGCTGTATATTGTCACCCTGCTTATTTAACTTCTATGCAGAGTACATCATGAGAAATGCTGGGCTGGAAGAAGCACAAGCTGGAATCAAAGATTGCTGGGAGAAATATCAATAATCTCAGATATGCAGATGACACCACCCTTATGGCAGAAAGTGAAGAACTAAAGAGCCTCTTGATGAAAAAGGAGAGCGAAAAAGTTGGCTTAAAGCTCAACATTCAGAAAACTAAGATCATGGCATTCAGTCCCATCACTTCATGGCAAATAGATGGGGAAACAGTGACTGACTGTTTTGGGGGGGGCTCCAAAATCACTGCAGATGGTGACTGCAGCCATGAAATTAAAAGACGCTTACTCCTTGGAAGGAAAGTTATGACCAATCTAGACAGCATATTAAAAAGCAGAGATATTACTGCCCAAAAAGATATTACTGCCATCTAGTCAAGGCTGTGGTCTTTCCAGTGATCATGTATGAATGTGAGATTTGGACTATAAAGAAAGCTGAGTGCCAAACAATTGATGCTTTTGAACTGTGGTGTTGGAGAAGACTCTTGAGAGTCCCTTGGACTGCAAGGAGATCCAACCAGTCCATCAAGGAGATCAGTCCTGGGTGTTCATTGGAAGGACTGATGCTGAGGCTGAAACTCCAATACTTTGGCTACCTATGCGGAGAGCTGAGTTGGACATGGCTGAGCAACTGAACTGAACTGAACTGATTACTGTAAATTCTAAAGGCCAGAAAGTTAAACGTTCACATTTCAGGAATTAGGAAAACAAAGAGGTGGCCTCTTGCTGATAAGAGACTCAGAGCTACCTGTAGGTGGCGACATTGGCTAACCTGAGGGGCAAGCACTGGGGTGCCATGTCGGCAAATTATCCTGGGAGAGACTGTCATTTAGCATCACCCTGTTTTTAATAAATGTATTTATCTATTGGGAGAATGGTTTCTAATGGAGATTGTTTATTTTGCTGCGTGGCATGGGGGATTTAGTTCTTTGACCAGGGATTGAACCTGGTCCCCCTGAATTAGGAGAATGGAGTCTCAGCCACTGGACCACCAGAGAAAGTCCCACCCCTTCTCTTTTTCAACTTCATCTGAGAAGGTATAGATCTGAGAGAGGGGCCGGGGTCAGGGAGGGCACCCCGCCCACCACACTCACAGCATCTGCCACCTCCCCCTGGCTGCCCTTCGGGGTTCTCCAGTCACCCCTCACCCATTCTTTTTAAGTCAAAACAGAAGCCAGGAAAGACACGGTTTTCCCAAGCGATGTGGCTGACTTCTTCTGCAGAGTCACAACTTTCTTCCAGATACCTCATTTCTTTGCAAACTCAGCTGAGGGTTCTGAGGGTTCCATGGAAACTTTGGGAAAGACATAGTTGGAACAAGAGACCTCTCAGGCTTGTGTGTGTCTGCAGATCAAGAAAAACTAAGGAGGGGATCCAGGGGGA
Source organism: Raphicerus campestris (assembly GCA_006410735.1). NCBI lineage: Eukaryota > Metazoa > Chordata > Mammalia > Artiodactyla > Bovidae > Raphicerus > Raphicerus campestris. The sequence goes on from SJYW01014365.1 coordinate 34,314, forward strand.
ACCCTGGGAGGCTGATTCAAACCCAGATCACTAAAGGAAACCGAAGTCCAATATGCCCACCGCAGGCCGGGACCGCTTGCAGAGAGAGCCAAGTTGTGACTGTCTTGTGTTATGTGGGCCAGGCATGAGTATTCAGATTTCCGTCAAAACCCTGACAGCGTCCACGGCAAGTTTCATGAGTGACAACCACACGCCATCCTGGATCACACCCACCCGTGCAGCCTGTCTCTGACGATGCTGTCCAGCCCCTGGACCCTGGTGGGCCTGGTACCCAGCCCCAGACGGTCTGGACACGCAGAGATCCCCCAGTGAATCCTTCAAGGTTTTGTCTTGGGGAAGTTCCTCACAGACTCACCGCATCTCTTAACAGAGCAACCTCTTAATATTCAAATGGTTCTCCTCCGTCCCCTTTTATAATCATTTACGACACACAAATTACCATCCCTACATCCTCTGATTCTGCCCTCACGGCAGCCCGTAGGGTGATTTAGGCTGCTGGGCGGCGTCCCTTTGTGCATGGGGCACCAAGACCCAGAGAAGCTTTTGCGTGCTCCTTCCCTGAGGTCAGAGTGGGTTGGTGGCAGGACAAGAAAGAAACTCAAGACCTTTGATTCCTGGTCCAGAGCTTGATCACCGCACCACCCTGGCCTCCTCTGCTATCTTAGCCTTTAATAATTAGTGAGCGGCATATCCTTAGATTTATAAGGTTCATTTAGTTTATTATTGTTTTGATTTCTTTGGCTGCACCGCTCAGCTTGTAGGATCTTAGTTCCCCAACCAGGGATCGAACCGATGCCCATGGCAGTGAAAGCTCCGAGTCCTAACCACAAGGGCCTCCCTATACACGTCATATAGAAGAAAATTCTTACCATGAAAGAAATGGATGTTTTCCAGCCTGCAGCCATTGTTGAGAACTGACAAGTCTTAATGCAGAACAAACTTTGGAACCCCAAATAGAGGGGATGGAATGGGAGGGAGGGGGAGAATTAATCCCAGCCTCATTGGACTCACCCTTTGCTTTCTTTTACCCCGTTGCCCTCATGTAGATGCAGACTGCATCACAGGCTGCAGGGCTCAGAGTGTGTGGACAGTGCCCTTTAGCCCCCATGTCCAGACAGGCGCTGAATTCTGCTCTCCAAGGCTGGGCCAGGAGGAAGGAGGTCAAGCGGGGCATTCGGAAAATCCAGGACATCCTTGTCTTTGAGATGAGAAGTGTCTCCAAAGTACCGAGGGTGGATGCCTCAACCCCTGTTCCTAGAGGGCTTCGATGAGACTAGAAGTGCAGCGATGCAGTTGGGCTGATCTGCGCTGGGAGCCGAGGCTGTCTTTACCATGAAATCAGTTGAATGCTATTACATCAGCCTCGTGACTAAGGGCGAAAGCATCCAACCGTCCACGAGACAGTTTTTGCTAATCTGCCCTCCCCTCAAGCAGCACGTAGGTAGGGAGACGGTCTCTCTTTTTTTTTTTCCTACCCACTTTGCCTCAACCACACCTAGTTGCGCCCGGCTTTATACCCAGTTTGTAGATATCTCAGGCCGCCTGTGGCTGAGTCTTGATTCAGAAGGTCGAGTCCCTCTCTGGAAAAAAAAATTTCAGGGTCCCAAAAGGGACCTCAGAGCTGACATTGTCTTCTGTCAGCTCCAACAGAGGGGGCTGACACGGCACACGGTGGGGACGGAGAGAGGTGCAGGGCAATGGTGGGGGGGTACTTTAGACACCTTTTTTTGTATTTAAAAATCAATACACTGTCCAGCTCCTGAGCTTTGAGACCCCAAAGGAGCAGAAGCCATCCTCCTAGTGCCAATGGCCTTCTGGAAGGTTCTCTCCGCAAACTGGCTGGCTGTACTCCTGCCTGGAGCTCCCCAGCTTCAGAGCTAGGCTTGACCCAGCTGCCAATCTCCAAAATAAAATCAATGTGTGACCTTATTCACCAGCTGTACCGAAGAAACTAGCGCAAACTAGGGCCAACTTTGAAGCCAAAAAGGGAAGATGAGAAGTTAGGGGAGAGAGAGAGAAAGAACGGGGGTTGAGGGGAGAGCAAAACTTGGCTGGACATGAAAGGTGTCTTGTCTGTCTGTTCCCCATTAGGCTCGATTCTCTTGCAATCTGCAGCCTCGACATAATTCTCTTGACCAGAAACTCTCCAGAGAGATAGTGTCAGAAGAAAAACAAACAGAATAGCATCTCGGACAGCAAAGTCACTTAAAAAGCTATCAGGGGGGTGGAGGGTGGTTGGGAAGAGAAGTCAGTTGCTAGGGGAGGGTGCTCCTCACAGCAGGCCGCTAGTGGAGGACCACTCCCCTGGGACAGAGACACAAGAGAGAGGGCTGGTAGGCCAGGCGAGGAAGCGAAACCCCAAGTCCTCTGCCCTCCCAGCCTCTCTGACACCTCAAAACCCACCTTGGCTGGCTTTCCCAGCTGTGCACTCAACACAATACCCCACGGTGCTGGGCTTTTCACAGTCCGCAGTGCATGGAGGAGACTTCAGAAGGATTACCTGAGAAAAAAGTGGGCCCAGTTTGTCCTAACTCCACTTCTTGTTTCTGACTGCCGCCAGCAGCCAAAGGCTAAGAACTATAAGCTGGCAGTCAGCTCCCCAGGCTGCAAGGCCTGTTCCCCCAACCCCTTTTGACCTGCCTTTGAGCAAAGCCATCGAGTGTTCCAGGCCCCACCCGCGCGTGCAGGAGCCTACGGGGGAGGTTAGGACTTTGGAGTCAGGGAGCAGTTCTGCACTCAAGTTTCTGGGGCAGGGATCCTGTGAGAGGAGAGGGTATTGGAAGAAAGACTAATCAGGAGAAGAAAGTAAGAGCTTTTCCCTGCCTTTCAAACTTGTTTATTGCTAGGATATCTGATTTCAGCGGAGGAAGCCGGCACTGAAGCAAGATTTTTATTGGCCCCAAGCAAGAGGCATTCGGGGTTTGCCTTTGAATTGGTTTCCCCAAACCTGGAAGGACGGAAGCGCCCTCACTGCTTTGATGGTACAGCTCTGTCCTTTGGGGGCCCCCAGACTCCCTGTTTTCCTTAGCATCCTCTAAATGAGGCGGGGAGCGAGGGGGCCCACAGTGGGAGGTGGCCTCGTGGACATTTCAGAGAGTAGAAGAGGGGGCAAATAATTTTAAAAGTTCAGGAATTGGCTCCAGGGCTGCGCTCTCTGCCCCCCTTCCCCCAAGCAGGGACCTGGAGGAGGGAAGGTCTGGTTTGGATGAAAGCTCAGTGTCTCTAGCTGACGGGGCTAGGCGGGCTGCTCGGAGGGCCAGGCCTGATGGTTTCAATGTGTGTGGAAGATAAAGCCAGATCTGCAGAGGCAGGCCCTGCCCACGGCCCTCCTCAGCTGGGCCGGCGGGCTCCGGGGAGGGGGGTGCCCAGCTGGGCCATAGGCTCCAGGGGCTGCTGCCGACCCCCNAATGTCACAAGGACACCATGAGGCCCAATTTACAGGTTGAGGGGACGGAGGCACCACAGGGGCTTAGTCTCTGGTTCGAGGGAATGTGGCTGGCAGGGAACAGATTGGGGATTCGGACCCAGACAGACAGGTGTCAGAGTCTTGGAGCAAGCTTCGTGGCCAGGCGTGCGCCTGTGTGTGTATGAGTACGTGTGCACGCACACAGCTCCCCTCCCCCAGTGCAGTCCCTCTACTATGCCTGCAGCTCCTCTCCCTGGGAGCTGGTTCCCAAGCTCACTCCATAAAACCCTTTTGAGGCCCTGGGTTCCTTGCAGTGGACACAGTGAGAGGCCTGTTCCTTGTTCCCCACCTCCTGCCCTAGGAGGCTCCGGAGCGCCAAACGGCACGGAGGCTGCCAAAGAGGGCCTGGGCGTCCCAGGTGAGCAGAGTACTCTGGGATTGGGCTAAGGGGGTGGGGGTGGGGCAGGGACCCATCACACAGACACAGAGACGCTGTGAGCCCCTGGGGGTGTGGGGGGAAAGGTGGCTCTCTGTGGACCTCCTGGCTCCCAACCTGGACTGGGAAGAGGGCCATACCAGGGCAGAGGCTCTTTCCTGGCAGAGGGCTGCCCTCCACCATCAGCACACACCCCAGAATCCTGGCACCCTTAGAAGCAAGCTCCCACCCGTGGAGGGGTCAAGCTGCAAAGACACTTAGAGCCCCTCCGTTTCGGGGCCCCTCCTATCACCTGTGGTTTGCAGGGGGGAGGGTGATGAGGGGGAATCCCAGGGAAAGCCAGCCATCAGATGCAGAGAGGGTAAAAGGTAAGCTGGCTGGGCTCACCCAGAGGCCCCCAAATGGAGGTGTACCCTCCTCTTTCTCCAGGGGAGGAGATGCCCCTTTGGGAAGCCAGAGAAAAGCAGGAAGCCGGTGCCCAAGGGTAGATCGGGCGGGCTGGGCCTCCAGCCCCCAAACAGCTGCTGTCTGGGCAGGAAGGTGTCCATGGGGAGCTTGGGGAGGGGGTGGGGGTCGGCAGCAGCCCCTGGAGCCTATGGCCCAGCTGGGCACCCCCCTCCCCGGAGCCCGCCGGCCCAGCTGAGGAGGGCCGTGGGCAGGGCCTGCCTCTGCAGATCTGGCTTTATCTTCCACACACATTGAAACCATCAGGCCTGGCCCTCCGAGCAGCCCGCCTAGCCCCGTCAGCTAGAGACACTGAGCTTTCATCCAAACCAGACCTTCCCTCCTCCAGGTCCCTGCTTGGGGGAAGGGGGGCAGAGAGCGCAGCCCTGGAGCCAATTCCTGAACTTTTTAAATTATTTGCCCCCTCTTCTACTCTCTGAAATGTCCACGAGGCCACCTCCCACTGTGGGCCCCCTCGCTCCCCGCCTCATTTAGAGGATGCTAAGGAAAACAGGGAGTCTGGGGGCCCCCAAAGGACAGAGCTGTACCATCAAAGCAGTGAGGGCGCTTCCGTCCTTCCAGGTTTGGGGAAACCAATTCAAAGGCAAACCCCGAATGCCTCTTGCTTGGGGCCAATAAAAATCTTGCTTCAGTGCCGGCTTCCTCCGCTGAAATCAGATATCCTAGCAATAAACAAGTTTGAAAGGCAGGGAAAAGCTCTTACTTTCTTCTCCTGATTAGTCTTTCTTCCAATACCCTCTCCTCTCACAGGATCCCTGCCCCAGAAACTTGAGTGCAGAACTGCTCCCTGACTCCAAAGTCCTAACCTCCCCCGTAGGCTCCTGCACGCGCGGGTGGGGCCTGGAACACTCGATGGCTTTGCTCAAAGGCAGGTCAAAAGGGGTTGGGGGAACAGGCCTTGCAGCCTGGGGAGCTGACTGCCAGCTTATAGTTCTTAGCCTTTGGCTGCTGGCGGCAGTCAGAAACAAGAAGTGGAGTTAGGACAAACTGGGCCCACTTTTTTCTCAGGTAATCCTTCTGAAGTCTCCTCCATGCACTGCGGACTGTGAAAAGCCCAGCACCGTGGGGTATTGTGTTGAGTGCACAGCTGGGAAAGCCAGCCAAGGTGGGTTTTGAGGTGTCAGAGAGGCTGGGAGGGCAGAGGACTTGGGGTTTCGCTTCCTCGCCTGGCCTACCAGCCCTCTCTCTTGTGTCTCTGTCCCAGGGGAGTGGTCCTCCACTAGCGGCCTGCTGTGAGGAGCACCCTCCCCTAGCAACTGACTTCTCTTCCCAACCACCCTCCACCCCCCTGATAGCTTTTTAAGTGACTTTGCTGTCCGAGATGCTATTCTGTTTGTTTTTCTTCTGACACTATCTCTCTGGAGAGTTTCTGGTCAAGAGAATTATGTCGAGGCTGCAGATTGCAAGAGAATCGAGCCTAATGGGGAACAGACAGACAAGACACCTTTCATGTCCAGCCAAGTTTTGCTCTCCCCTCAACCCCCGTTCTTTCTCTCTCTCTCCCCTAACTTCTCATCTTCCCTTTTTGGCTTCAAAGTTGGCCCTAGTTTGCGCTAGTTTCTTCGGTACAGCTGGTGAATAAGGTCACACATTGATTTTATTTTGGAGATTGGCAGCTGGGTCAAGCCTAGCTCTGAAGCTGGGGAGCTCCAGGCAGGAGTACAGCCAGCCAGTTTGCGGAGAGAACCTTCCAGAAGGCCATTGGCACTAGGAGGATGGCTTCTGCTCCTTTGGGGTCTCAAAGCTCAGGAGCTGGACAGTGTATTGATTTTTAAATACAAAAAAAGGTGTCTAAAGTACCCCCCCACCATTGCCCTGCACCTCTCTCCGTCCCCACCGTGTGCCGTGTCAGCCCCCTCTGTTGGAGCTGACAGAAGACAATGTCAGCTCTGAGGTCCCTTTTGGGACCCTGAAATTTTTTTTTCCAGAGAGGGACTCGACCTTCTGAATCAAGACTCAGCCACAGGCGGCCTGAGATATCTACAAACTGGGTATAAAGCCGGGCGCAACTAGGTGTGGTTGAGGCAAAGTGGGTAGGAAAAAAAAAAAGAGAGACCGTCTCCCTACCTACGTGCTGCTTGAGGGGAGGGCAGATTAGCAAAAACTGTCTCGTGGACGGTTGGATGCTTTCGCCCTTAGTCACGAGGCTGATGTAATAGCATTCAACTGATTTCATGGTAAAGACAGCCTCGGCTCCCAGCGCAGATCAGCCCAACTGCATCGCTGCACTTCTAGTCTCATCGAAGCCCTCTAGGAACAGGGGTCGAGGCATCCACCCTCGGTACTTTGGAGACACTTCTCATCTCAAAGACAAGGATGTCCTGGATTTTCCGAATGCCCCGCTTGACCTCCTTCCTCCTGGCCCAGCCTTGGGGAGCAGAATTCAGCGCCTGTCTGGACATGGGGGCTAAAGGGCACTGTCCACACACTCTGAGCCCTGCAGCCTGTGATGCAGTCTGCATCTACGTGAGGGCAACGGGGTAAAAGAAAGCAAAGGGTGAGTCCAATGAGGCTGGGATTAATTCTCCCCCTCCCTCCCAGTCCATCCCCTCTACTTGGGGTTCCAAAGTTTGTTCTGCATTAAGACTTGTCAGTTCTCAACAATGGCTGCAGGCTGGAAAACATCCATTTCTTTCATGGTAAGAATTTTCTTCTATATGACGTGTATAGGGAGGCCCTTGTGGTTAGGACTCGGAGCTTTCACTGCCATGGGCATCGGTTCGATCCCTGGTTGGGGAACTAAGATCCTACAAGCTGAGCGGTGCAGCCAAAGAAATCAAAACAATAATAAACTAAATGAACCTTATAAATCTAAGGATATGCCGCTCACTAATTATTAAAGGCTAAGATAGCAGAGGAGGCCAGGGTGGTGCGGTGATCAAGCTCTGGACCAGGAATCAAAGGTCTTGAGTTTCTTTCTTGTCCTGCCACCAACCCACTCTGACCTCAGGGAAGGAGCACGCAAAAGCTTCTCTGGGTCTTGGTGCCCCATGCACAAAGGGACGCCGCCCAGCAGCCTAAATCACCCTACGGGCTGCCGTGAGGGCAGAATCAGAGGATGTAGGGATGGTAATTTGTGTGTCGTAAATGATTATAAAAGGGGATGGAGGAGAACCATTTGAATATTAAGAGGTTGCTCTGTTAAGAGATGCGGTGAGTCTGTGAGGAACTTCCCCAAGACAAAACCTTGAAGGATTCACTGGGGGATCTCTGCGTGTCCAGACCGTCTGGGGCTGGGTACCAGGCCCACCAGGGTCCAGGGGCTGGACAGCATCGTCAGAGACAGGCTGCACGGGTGGGTGTGATCCAGGATGGCGTGCGGTTGTCACTCATGAAACTTGCCGTGGACGCTGTCAGGATTTTGACGGAAATCTGAATACTCATGCCTGGCCCACATAACACAAGACAGTCACAACTTGGCTCTCTCTGCAAGCGGTCCCGGCCTGCGGTGGGCATGTTGGACTTCGGTTTCCTTTAGTGATCTGGGTTTGAATCAGCCTCCCAGGGTTCCCCCTGGATCCCCTCCTTAGTTTTTCTTGATCTGCAGACACACACAAGCCTGAGAGGTCTCTTGTTCCAACTATGTCTTTCCCAAAGTTTCCATGGAACCCTCAGAACCCTCAGCTGAGTTTGCAAAGAAATGAGGTATCTGGAAGAAAGTTGTGACTCTGCAGAAGTCAGCCACATCGCTTGGGAAAACCGTGTCTTTCCTGGCTTCTGTTTTGACTTAAAAAGAATGGGTGAGGGGTGACTGGAGAACCCCGAAGGGCAGCCAGGGGGAGGTGGCAGATGCTGTGAGTGTGGTGGGCGGGGTGCCCTCCCTGACCCCGGCCCCTCTCTCAGATCTATACCCTCTCAGATGAAGTTGAAAAAGAGAAGGGGTGGGACTTTCTCTGGTGGTCCAGTGGCTGAGACTCCATTCTCCTAATTCAGGGGGACCAGGTTCAATCCCTGGTCAAAGAACTAAATCCCCCATGCCACGCAGCAAAATAAACAATCTCCATTAGAAACCATTCTCCCAATAGATAAATACATTTATTAAAAACAGGGTGATGCTAAATGACAGTCTCTCCCAGGATAATTTGCAGACATGGCACCCCAGTGCTTGCCCCTCAGGTTAGCCAATGTCGCCACCTACAGGTAGCTCTGAGTCTCTTATCAGCAAGAGGCCACCTCTTTGTTTTCCTAATTCCTGAAATGTGAACATTTAACTTTCTGGCCTTTAGAATTTACAGTAATCAGTTCAGTTCAGTTCAGTTGCTCAGCCATGTCCAACTCAGCTCTCCGCATAGGTAGCCAAAGTATTGGAGTTTCAGCCTCAGCATCAGTCCTTCCAATGAACACCCAGGACTGATCTCCTTGATGGACTGGTTGGATCTCCTTGCAGTCCAAGGGACTCTCAAGAGTCTTCTCCAACACCACAGTTCAAAAGCATCAATTGTTTGGCACTCAGCTTTCTTTATAGTCCAAATCTCACATTCATACATGATCACTGGAAAGACCACAGCCTTGACTAGATGGCAGTAATATCTTTTTGGGCAGTAATATCTCTGCTTTTTAATATGCTGTCTAGATTGGTCATAACTTTCCTTCCAAGGAGTAAGCGTCTTTTAATTTCATGGCTGCAGTCACCATCTGCAGTGATTTTGGAGCCCCCCCCAAAACAGTCAGTCACTGTTTCCCCATCTATTTGCCATGAAGTGATGGGACTGAATGCCATGATCTTAGTTTTCTGAATGTTGAGCTTTAAGCCAACTTTTTCGCTCTCCTTTTTCATCAAGAGGCTCTTTAGTTCTTCACTTTCTGCCATAAGGGTGGTGTCATCTGCATATCTGAGATTATTGATATTTCTCCCAGCAATCTTTGATTCCAGCTTGTGCTTCTTCCAGCCCAGCATTTCTCATGATGTACTCTGCATAGAAGTTAAATAAGCAGGGTGACAATATACAGCCTTGATGTACTCCTTTTCCTATTTGGAAGCAGTCTGTTGTTCCATGTCCAGTTCTGTTGCTTCCTGACTTGCGTACAGGTTTCTCAAGAGGCAGGTCAGGTGGTCTGGTATTCTCATCTTTCAGAATTTTCCAGTTTATTGTGATGCACACAGTCAAAGGCTTTGGCCTTGAACTTCAGAATCCCTCCTTTTATCTGCAGTGTGGCTTTGGCTACATCTGTGACTCTTGAAGAGTCCCTTGGACTTCAAGGAGACCCAACCAGTCAATCCTAAAGGAAAGTAGTTCTGAGTATTTATTGGAAAGACTGACACTGAAGCTGATGTTCCAATACTTTGGCCACCTGATGAGAAGAACNAAGAAAATTAGAGATACCAAGGGAACATTTCACTTAAAAATGGGCACAATAAAGGACAGAAATGGTATGGACATAATAGAAGCAGAATATATTAAGAAGAGGTGGAAGGACACACAGAAGAACTGTACAAAAAAGATCTTCATGACCCAGATAATCATGAAGGTGTGATTACGCATCTAGAGCCAGACATCCTGGGATGTAAAGTCAAGTGGGCCTTAGAAAGCATCACTATGAACAAAGCTAGTGGAGTTGATGTAATTCCAGTTGAGCTACTTCAAATCCTGAAAGATGCTGTGAAAGTGCTGCACTCAATGTGCCAGCAAATTTGGAAAACTCAGAAGTGGCCACAGGACTGGAAAAGGTCAGTTTTCATTCCAATCCCAAAGAAAGGCAATGCCAAAGAATGCTCAAACTACCACACAATTGCACGCATCTTACATGCTAGTAAAGGAATGCTCAATGCTCAAAATTCTCCAAGGCAGGCTTAGCAATAAGTGAACTGTGAACTTCCAGATGTTCAAGCTGGTTTTAGAAAAGGCAGAGGAACCAGAGATCAAATTGCCAACATCCGCTGGATCGGGGAAAAAGCAAGAGAGTTCCAGAAAAACATCTATTTCTGCTTTATTGACTATGCCAAAGCCTTTAACTGTGTGGATCACAATAAACTGTGGAAAATTCTGAAAGAGATGGGAATATCAGACCACCTGACCTGCCTCTTGAGAAATTTATATTCAGGCCATGAAGAAACAGAACTAAACATGGAACAACAGACTGGTTCCAAATAGGAAAAGGAGTAAGTCAAGACTGTATATGGTCACCCTGCTTATTTAACTTATACGCTCAGTACATCATGAGAAACGCTGGACTGGAAGAAACACAAGCTAGAATCAAGATTGTCGGGAGAAATATCAATAACCTCAGATATGTAGATGGCACCACCCTTATAGCAGAAAGTGAAGAAGAACTAAAAAGCTTCTTGATGAAGGTGAAAGAGGAGAGTGAAAAAGTTGGCTTAAAGCTCAACATTCAGAAAAACGAACATCATGGCATCCAGTCCCATCACTTCATGGGAAAACTTTCTTTTTGGGGGCTCCAAAATCACAGATGGTGACTGCAGCCATGAAATTAAAATATGCTTACTCCTTGGAAGAAAAGTTATGACCAACTTAGATAGCATATTAAAAAGCAGAGACATTACTTTGCCGACTAAGATCTGTTTAGTCAAGGCTGTGTTTTTTCCAAAGGTTAAAGCGTCTGCCTCCAATGCGGGAAACCCGGGTTCAATCCCTGGGTAGGGAAGATCCCCTGGAGAAGGAAATGGCAATCCACTCCAGTATTCTTGCCTGGAGAATCCCATGGATGGAGAAGCCTAGTAGGTTACAGTCCATGGGGTCGCAAAAAGTCAGACACGACTGAGCGACTTCACCTTACCTGACTTCACCATGTATGGATGTAAGAGTTGGGCTGTGAGGAAGGCTGAGCGCCAAAGAATTGATGCATTTGAAATGTGGTGTTGGAGAGGACTCTTGAGAGTCCCTTGGACTGCAAGGAGATCCAACCAGTCCACATTGTGAAGATCAGACCTAGGATTTCTATGGAAGGAATGATGCTAAAGCTGAAACTCCAGTACTTTGGCCACCTCATGTGAGGAGTTGACTCACTAGAAAAGACTGTGATGCTGGGAGAGATTGGGGGCAGGAGAAGAAGGGGACGACAGAAGATGAGATGGCTGGATGGCATCACTGACTCGATGGACGTGAATCTGAGTGAACTCTGGTAGTTGGCGATGGACAGGGAGGCCTGGCGTGCTGTGATTCATGGGTTTGCAAAGAGTCGGGCACAACTAAGCAACTGAACTGAACATATGAGATCATAGTTCCCTGGTGGCTGACGGTAAAAGCGTCTGCCTACAATGCCTAGATTCGATCCCTGGGTCTGGAAGATCCCCTGGTGAAGGAAATGGCAGCCCACTCCAGTATTCTTGCCTGGAGAATCTCGTGGGTGGAGGATCCTGGTGGGCTACATTCCACGGGGTCGCAAAGAGTTGGACACCATTGTGAGATTTCACTTTCACTTTGTTAATTCATGAGGTCAGTGTGAATAGTAAATGGAATAATGTAAATAAGGTCCTTAGGAGTTGTACCATTCATTTTAATTTCAATGAATGTCAGCTCTCAGCAGCTGTTATACCCTAGTGATGTACACTGTCTTGTGTTCAAATTTAAATAATTACTCTCATTTCGTGGATGATGTTCATTTTCAAACCCTTCATTTGCTCTCAGGTTTGCATTTTGGTTACTGTTATGATAAATTCTGGTCTATTTTTCATGGCTTTATTTCTTCAGAGAACCGTAGGTTTATCCCCAAGTGTACATCATTTGGATCCAGCCAACCCCTTGGATAACAACACCAAACCCAAGTCTTAAGCCAAACTCATTGGATAAATATATTCTATAATAGAAAATGTTTTTACCCCTTAACAGTAGATTTACATTTCTCCTTATATTGCTAGGAGAAATGACAAGCAGTTTAGCTTTACATTTAGAAACCAAACTCCTTTCAAATTGCATATTCATTTTGGAAGATTGTCAATCTATACTGCAGATAGGCACTAAATTAATTCATTTGTGTCCTGATTCAGCAGTGTTTGCTCAGGCAAAATTTCTGCCTGAAGTTCCATTGACTCTGAGGTCAATAAAGTCTTTGCATACATAAATCCTGATGAGTCGGGCCTTGAATAATTATCTTGCAATTTCTTTCAGTGCACTTCCTGCTAACAGATAGCCAAAGTATCTTGTGAAGGATTTCAATTGAATTTTTGAAGACAAGCATCTTGATCTGAGCAGAACACTTGAAATTAAACAAAATGGATACACTATTCTTTCAAAGTACTTTAAAAAAAATTATTAAATTATAAATAGCATGTATTTATAAATAAATAACAATATAAATTAATAAATTGTAAATAAGAAGAGGTGTCAGGAATATACAGAAGAAGTATACAAAAATGATCTTAATGACCTGGATAACTA
>SJYW01014365.1:50489-63333 GCA_006410735.1 Raphicerus campestris
ATCCAACCAGTCCATTCTGAAGGAGATCAGCCCTGGGATTTCTTTGGAAGGCATGATGCTAAAGCTGCAACTCCAGTACTTTGGCCACCTCACATGAAGAGTTGACTCATTGGAAAAGACTCTGATGCTTGGAGGGATTGGGGGCAAGAGGAGAAGGGGATGACAGAGGATGAGATGGCTGGATGGTATCACTGACTCGATGGACATGAATCTGAGTGAACTCCAGAAGTTGGTGATGGACAGGGAGGCCTGGTGTGCTGCGAATCATGGGGTTGCAAAGAGTCAGACACAACTGAGCGACTGAACTGAACTGAACTGATCAGGGGACCAAATTGCCTTGCCCCCTTGGCTCCCTCGTACAGCAGATAGCTTTCATAGGCCACTCTTTTAAACATCTGAGGTTACCTCAGTTGCATGGCATTGAGCAGCCTCTAGGTGTGCTCACCTGCTAAACCAGTTTGGAAATTGGTTCTCTAGGAAAGGTGAGACATACATGAGTAATGGTGTTTCCACTGAAATAGAAGCCAGGCTGAATAGGAAATGTTCTAATAAGATAAGTCTTTGTGGTATGCTAAGCTCCCTGGAAACCCTGAAACCGTTATTTTTGCTGGCCATAGTCTTTATGTTTTCCTTTACTTGAGGTCGCTATACCGCAATATGAAGCCCTCAAGAGACCTAGACAGCTTGGCCATCCTGATATCCTACCTAAGACCATAGGTGAAATGATCATCTTATAAATCACCATAGGTCCCTCATTGCATAAGAATTATGAATCAAAAGAAGTCATTCTGATGGGCAAAGATTCAGGGAGGTATAAACCAGACCTTCCTTCATTTAAATATCTGTAGCTTGTTAGTAACAATCAGTCAGCCTAATGGGAAACACTGAAAGCTATCAGTGATGTTTTCATAGCCACACACTTTCTTTCTGCAGAAACCTTTCTCATAACTGGCAAGTAGGACTGAAAAATAAGGTGCCCTTAATGATGACAACCTTGAGTTTAGCCATCTGGTAATCCAGAAACTACATGCTCATCTGCAATGACGTGACAATTTCAATAGTGTATAGTTTGAAGGCGGGAGGAGAAGGGGACGACAGAGGATGAGATGATTGGATGGCATCACTGACTCAATGGACATGAGTTTGAGCAAGCTCTGGGAGTTGGTGATGGACAGGGAAGCCTGGCATACTATAGTCCATGGGGTTGCAAAGAGTTGGACACAACTGAGCAACTGAACTAAACTGAACTGAACAGAAAGTACAGTTAATCATATAAGGCCACATTGACTATAGATCAGGGAACTGATGAACGATTCCAAAAATTTTATCATCCAGCATGGAGGAACCATGAATGAGACTCCACTTAGGAAAACGTGGGGTCTGAAATCAAAAGGACTATTACACTTGACTTTATAACCTACTTCAGAACTGTCTGTGATTGCACTGCTCATGGTAAAAATTGTAAAATATTACTCATTGTAGAACTTGAAAGAGAATAGCCATGAATACTTCCAATGAAGATGTGATTCCATCGTATCAGACTGTCAACCCAAAGGCACATCTGCTGTGTGTCATTATTCAGATCAAACCCAGGTATCACAGAGTGAACTCTTCTGTAGGCCAGAGGCAGTTTCTTTCAAGCCCTGAATAGAAGGCTGCATTCAGTATTTTCAGCTTGTTCCCTAATTGCCTTTTCTGTCTCTCCTTATTTTGAAAGGAATGAACCTACTCCACAGTTTCATGTTTAGACACCTGATCATTAAGGATAGTGTGTAACATAAGTCAGCAAATGAATATAGCATGCCAAACATATGTTTCAAGTTTTAGGAATGCTGGCTACTTAATTTCCATGTCAGGCGGGCATGGTCCTCTCCCTCTGTCTTTGTCTTGTCATAATAAAAAATTAAAACAAGGAGGATTCAAGAGGGAGGNTAAGGATAGTGTGTAACATAATTCAGCAAATGTATATAGCATGCCAAACATATGTTTCAAGTTTTAGGAATGCTGGCTACTTAATTTCCATGTCGGGCAGGCATGGTCCTCTCCCTCTGTCTTTGTCTTGTCATAATAAAAAATTAAAACAAGGAGGATTCAAGAGGGAGGGGACATATGTATACCTATGGTCAATCTATGTTGATGTAGGACAGAAATCAAGCCAATATTCTAAACCAATCATTAATCAATTAAAAATAAATATTTTTAAAAATGACAGAGCAGGAATCTCACTCAGGCAGGATTTATTAAACAAGTGACATGAAAAAAATATACTCCGCAGATGTGAGAGCGGACCAACCCCATAAGAGTGGTCCCACCCCTTTAAGGGTTCCCTCTCCCAAGCAGTCCTAGGAGTCCAGTTTGTTTTGCCCCCTGTCAAAGAGCGCATGTATGCAAGACCAATTAGGGAAAGTGGCTTGTTGAGCATGTTTTTCCCCCCAAAGCTCCAGGCTGTACAGGCTGTAGATTTTCCTTTTGTTCTGTGGTTTTTTTTTTGTTTTTTGTTTTTTTTTTTGTGGGCTTTTAAATTTCTTTGTCTCCCTTTTAGCTGCAGATTTTTAGCCACAATTTCGGACTCTACCTACCATCTCTAAAATTTGTTTTTACGTCTTTCAGAATTAAAAAAGGGTAATGTTGCTAATTTTAGGGGAAACTCTGAGTCTGTACTACAGAATAGTTAATATTTTATAGTAAATTCAAATCCCTTAGCAAGGTAGGTTGATCTTCTGAGATGATTTGGCCTGGTGAAGACTCTTTCCTGGTGAGAGATGTTAATTACAGGACATCACTGGTAACAGATAACAGTGATTGATCTGTTCAAGTACTTTAAGCCCCTGTCCCTTTTAGGATCAGAGAAGAGCTGTAAGGGAGCTGAAATCCAACGTGCCCAGTAAGAAAGCTATCCATGCTCTCACATCAGTGCTGAGCTCCATTCCTTCTGGTGTTAGGGAGATGCTTACAGATTATGGTTCTACACTTGGTCTAAAAATGGACCCTAGGTTAAGCTCTTGACAGGACATTGCAGGGTGAATAATATCAACAGCTTCTATTCATTTTCAGTGTCAGAAAATGAGGTTAATTTTCTTATTTTGACAGTGAGTCAGAAGGGGCAGAAAGTGGGGCACGGTGTCTAAGGAAGGGCCCTGAGCTGTGTTCCACCCTAATAACTAACTAGTCATGTCAGCCAGTGTCTCCTCCTTCACTTCTCTGTCATGAGAGGGGTGGTTAAGTACATGCTTTGGACATGGTTGTAGGTGTGAATTGTGGCTTTACTTTTACTGATGTTGTCACCATAAACAAATTATTTATCTCACTTGTCATGTACTCATTGGGAGGTAGAGTTTCTGCATTTAAGCAATTAGAACTTTGGTGGGTATAAACTAGGCACTTAATAATTTAGGCTGTTATTGTCTTTTCTATAAATGTTGAAATTGAACTAGATGGCTACTGATTCTATCTCCAACAGTTTTGGGTACAGAATTAATATCTTTGCTTCAGAGATGATTAAAACATGTTTAAACAAGTAATTTTTTTTTTTCCTTTAAAGCTTTAAACTTAGAATAGTGGCAACACATTGGTGGAAAAATTACCTAAACCTCAACAAGGGACAAACATACTATCTTTAGGGGTTTGGGGGCTCACTGTGTTTTCATCAGGATGACTCTGAAGCTGTATAGTGCCATTGAAAATTGCAATTCTAATTAATACAGAGTCCAAGGAGCTCCTCATATGAGGTTTGGATAATTAAAGTAAATCAGTTATTTTAGAATTTAATTGTTTATTCTAATTAAATAAATCTAGGAAATGGAGTAGTTTAATTCAATTTTTTATCACTATACAGTTGTGTCCGACTCTTTGCAACCCATGAACTGCAGCACAGCAGGCTTCCCTGTCCTTCACTATCTCCTGGAGTTTGCACAGACTTATGCCCACCAAGTCAGTGATGCCATCCAACCATCTCATCCTTTTTTGCCCCCTTCTCCTCCCACTCTCAGTCTTTCTCAGCATCAAGATCTTTCCAGGGAGTCAGCTCTTCACATCAGGTCACCAAAGTATTGGAACTTCAGCTTCAGAATCAGTCCTTCCAACGAACACTCAGGATTGATTTTCTTTAGGATGGACTAGTTTGATATCCTTACACTCCTAGGGACTCTTGGTTGCATTGTAGTTAGGATTCTGAGCTTTCACTGTCATGGTCTGGATTCAATCCCTGACTGGAGAACTGAGATCCCTCAAACCTCATGCACAACCAGGGAAAAAAAAAACAAAAACCCACTCACAGTAGCTCTAATTAACTTAATGAAATTCACCATCTGACTTGTTCTGTCTCCAGGTTTGTCCCGCTGAAATCCATCATTCATTATCAAAATGACTTTTATTACCACCAAAACTTTGCCAATCACTTTTTTAAAAAGAACTCTCCTTTGCTTTCTGGGGGCCCCACCCTAGCCTGCCCCTTGGAGTCCACTCTTCCTCAAGAGACTCTGAGTCCTTGACTTCTCTACTCACCTTCTCTGAATTCCATCTTCCAGTTGTTGCCATTGAGAAACCAAAATGGTAGGTTTTCCCTCCACATAGTGTATATTGGTCACCTTTGATACGTTTTCAGTCCTACTTTGTTGACCTGAAATGTATCTCCATAAACCCTCTTGCCAGGAGCCAGCATGGGAGATCCCATCCATGACAAGGCCATGTGGAGAGGCCTGGCGGGCAAGGCAAGTCAGGCCTCAGGGGTCCTCTACCTGAGCATCTACCCCCAAACCAAAATCTGTTCACTGTCTGCTACACTATACTCTTCTGACATTACAGGGGGCTATCCCCGACCACCTTTCTCTGGAAAAAGTTAACTTAGAGCTCCAACTGGTTTCCTGCATATGAAAGGAGTATCTCAGCTCAAATCCCTCTGATGGCTCTCTAACTTTCCTGACAGGTTCCCCCAGACTTTTACAGCTACGCATGTAAATGTTTACAGCCCCCCAACTGCGAGAGGCATGAAGCTTAAAACATCTTAAAGATATACAGCCTTTTAGAGCTAAGAATTATATTGGTGATGGGTTTTCTTTGTTGAGTCAATGACTGCCGCCAGGCCTCCATATCCTTTATCTTTTAGGCACCTGGAGGATATTAATCAATGTAATTGAGATATAGAAAAAGTAGTTTTGATGTTAGCAACACTAGACTTTTGAGTTAATGAATTTTCTCTTTGTTATAAATCACTGTACTCCTCTTTCTTTGTTATAAATTGTTGTGTCCTTGCTATGTAAGAATGTAACCTTAATTAGTGCTTTCTGAGAGTGGCACCAGACTTTAGTAAGAACAATACTTTTAAGGCAAATAAGTTTTCTGGTTGACGGACCCTTATCAGAAAAGGGCCATAAAATGCTAATAGGCCTCCTGGCCAGAAGATGATGCAAATCACCTAAGACTTGTGTATACAGCTAGGTATGCAGAGAGAAAGCCTGGTCTCAATAAGAATCAGGGCTGCTGATGCTGCATAACTTTGTATTATCCATTGATTATGTACAACCAAAAGTATAAAAAGCTTTCCCAGACAATAAAGGATGGACCAGTCACTGGAAAGATTGGTTTCCCCCCTGTGGTCTTTTCTCCTTCTCTTCTTTTCTGGCTGAATTCCCATCTGAATTGTGGAGGCTCACCATGTCTACTTACTTGCCCTGGCTTCTATGACCCAAGTAAGAGGGAGCCCAAGGCAGGGCACCCTCCACTATTCAAGCGGGCACCGGTGGCCTACGTAGGTGGTGCAAGTTTCTTGTCTTGAGACTTTATTAGCTTTCCACGTAAACCAAGTTATTCAGCTTCTTTTCTCCACTAATTTTCCTCCTACACTATTCTTTCCTAATCTCTCCTTATATTTCTAATTAAATAATTATTTCCTAAGATGCCAAATCTGTCCCCCCTTCGAATTCACTGGATCTACCGGAGCTGGACCCTGGTAATGTCTCTTGCTTCTGTACCCCTATTTTGACTAATCCTTTAAGACTAATATGATACCTTCAGCCCACTTGCCTTGAACTGACTGTTGCTGCCAAAATCTTGGCTTTCTCTGCCCATGGAGAGAAAACACATGGAGAATAATTTGGAGGAAACAGAAAGGTGGGTTTAATTCCAGCTGGTGGAGAGGGGAACATAGTCTGCTGATGCCTCAAGAACTGACCCTACTCCATGAGGAGCCGAGGGGCTTATATAAGATGTGGGCTCCCAGTCAGGAGTAGGTGATGAGGAACAAAAGTGTAAGAATCTTGTATTCTTCTTTCTCTTGCATTGTTTCAAGAACAGTCATAGACTGATGTTAATAACCCAGGAATTGAGTCCAACAGTCCAGTGGCCCTTCCCTTTCTTTCTGATATGTAAAAAGAGAAAAATACAAGAGATGGTTTCCAGATAGAGTGCTATNTGCATAACTTTGTATTATCCATTGATTATGTACAACCAAAAGTATAAAAAGCTTTCCCAGACAATAAAGGATGGACCAGTCACTGGAAAGATTGGTTTCCCCCCTGTGGTCTTTTCTCCTTCTCTTCTTTTCTGGCTGAATTCCCATCTGAATTGTGGAGGCTCACCATGTCTACTTACTTGCCCTGGCTTCTATGACCCAAGTAAGAGGGAGCCCAAGGCAGGGCACCCTCCACTATTCAAGCGGGCACCGGTGGCCTACGTAGGTGGTGCAAGTTTCTTGTCTTGAGACTTTATTAGCTTTCCACGTAAACCAAGTTATTCAGCTTCTTTTCTCCACTAATTTTCCTCCTACACTATTCTTTCCTAATCTCTCCTTATATTTCTAATTAAATAATTATTTCCTAAGATGCCAAATCTGTCCCCCCTTCGAATTCACTGGATCTACCGGAGCTGGACCCTGGTAATGTCTCTTGCTTCTGTACCCCTATTTTGACTAATCCTTTAAGACTAATATGATACCTTCAGCCCACTTGCCTTGAACTGACTGTTGCTGCCAAAATCTTGGCTTTCTCTGCCCATGGAGAGAAAACACATGGAGAATAATTTGGAGGAAACAGAAAGGTGGGTTTAATTCCAGCTGGTGGAGAGGGGAACATAGTCTGCTGATGCCTCAAGAACTGACCCTACTCCATGAGGAGCCGAGGGGCTTATATAAGATGTGGGCTCCCAGTCAGGAGTAGGTGATGAGGAACAAAAGTGTAAGAATCTTGTATTCTTCTTTCTCTTGCATTGTTTCAAGAACAGTCATAGACTGATGTTAATAACCCAGGAATTGAGTCCAACAGTCCAGTGGCCCTTCCCTTTCTTTCTGATATGTAAAAAGAGAAAAATACAAGAGATGGTTTCCAGATAGAGTGCTATAAAGGTAAGCACTGGGTCCAGGATGTAATTAGCATAGAATTGAAGTCACCTAGTCTTCCCAGGTGATTCAAACAATGAAGAATCTGCCTGCAACGCAGGAGACCAGGGTCTTATTCCTTGGTTGGAAAGATCCCCTGGAGGAGGAAATGGCAACCCACTCCAGTATTCTTGACTGGACAATCCCATGGACAGAGAAGCCTGGTGGGCTACAGTCCATGGGGTCACAAAGAGTCAAATGTGACCAACACTTTCAAAGGATAATAAGTGTAAAATGTAGGTCATCCAGAGTTAGGGGGCAAGAAAGCAGACTTAGTTGCAGATTACAGATTCAGTTCAGTTCAATTCAGTCACTCAGTCGGGTCTGACTCTTTGCGACCCCATGAATCACAGCATGCCAGGCTTCCCTGTCCATCACCAACTCCCAGAGTTCACTCAGACTCACATCCATCTAGTTCGTGATGCCATCCAGCCATCTCATCCTCTGTCGTCCCCTTCCTCTCCTGCCCCCAATCCCTCCCAGCATCAGAGTCTTTTCCAATGAGTCAACTCTTCGTGTGAGGTGGCCAAAGTACTGGAGTTTCAGCTTTAGCATCATTCCTTCCAAAGAAATCCCAGGGCTGATCTCCTTCAGAATGAACTGGTTGGATTTCCTTGCAGTCCAAGGGACTCTCAAGAGTCTTCTCCAACACCACAGTTCAAAAGTATCAATTCTTCAGCACTCACCCTTCTTCACAGTCCAACTCTCACATCCATACATGACCACAGGAAAAACCATAGCCTTGACTAGACAGACCTTAGTTGGCAAAGTAATGTCTCTGCTTTTGAATATGCTATCTAGGTTAGGAAGTGTTAAAGTAAAAACTATGAATGTCCAGGCCTGCTCACTGTTCTATCTTCTTTGTTCTCAGGAAAGGGAAATCAAACTCCCTCTTTTTCCTTTTCACTGTAACATTACTATTTGAGAGGCCTAGAAAGGATTACTTTAAAATAATCAACAACTTCAAAATCCTGTGACTCAATTTTCCCAGCAGTAAAATGAAGATAATAGTACCCATCTCATTTATAAGTCTTGAGAATTAAAACAAATATATCTAAACTGCTTACTGCATGGCACAGCGAATGAGGCATAACCGTGTTGACACCTCCCTTTAAGGAATATTCCTCTTTACTGTTGTAATTTTCTCCATTAATATCATTTCAATTTCCACATTATTTGGATGTGCATTTCTGTCTATCAGTGCTACAAACTGGTGAGCTCCTTGAAGAAGGGGATTATCATGTTTATATTTTTGTGTCTGAGTCTATGTCGTAGTCATAAAAGTATTATAGATTGGACCAGTCTGTGTATTCATTCATATGCTTATCCCTGGGAAAAGAAACCATTCTTGTCTTCAAAAGTAAACATATGAAAAATAGGTTCAGCTATTAGTAGAATTTATATCTTCACCCCCTTTAGCTAATTAAAATGATTGAGAGATTCCACAAAATAGAAAACTTTGCCACTTCATATAGCAATATTTGTTAAAGATACTGGAGCTTCCAGTGACAAAATGCTTCTTTGCAACAGTTATCTCCAAGAGTAACAAGCTCATGACTTATGAAGTTATTCTTATTTTAGAGAGTTTGTAAGTAATTTAAGATATGGTATTAATTATTTTGGACTTCCCTGGTGGCTCAGTGGTAAAGAATCTGCCTGTCACACAGGAGACTCGAGTTCAGTCCCTGGGTTGGGAAGATTCCCTGCAGAAGGAAATGCAACCTATTCTGGTATTCTTATCTGGGAAAACACATGGACATAGTGCTACAAGTTATAACGTGTCCTATATAACATTTTAAAGTTGTGACAAACAATTAGAACACTTATGGTCTCTGTCCTCACACTGAACAGTCAGCTCTGAGGGCAGATTCAAGTTCATCACACTACATCCCCAGTGGCTGAAATACAGAAGAGAGGATTCTTAATTAATATTTGCTAAATAAATGAACATATCATGGATGAAAAAGTCCCCCTTCATTTCAGAAGTAAAACCATAACATCCTAAGCCTTCATGGTTACACTGAGCTTCAATTTCAACCCTCATCTTGATTTTCTTCAAATGCCTTCTTAAGAATAAACTTCAGAATTCATCTGGAAACCTAACATGTGAAATCTTTTGGGGAAAAGGGCGAGGGTGGGATGATTTAGGATAATGACACTGAAACATGTATAATATCATATGTGAAATGAATCCCCAGTCCAGGTTTGATGCATGATACTGGATGCTTGGGGCAAGTGCACTGGGACGACCCAGAGGGATGGTGAGGGAAGAGAGAAGGGAGGGGGTTCAGGATGGGGAGCACATGTATACCTGTGGCGAATTTATGTTGATGTATGGCAAAACCAATACAATATTGTAGAGTAATTAACCTCCAATTAAAATAAATAAATTTATATTTAAAAAAATAAAGTAGACTTGGCAAAACAAACAAAAATAGTCATACCAGTAAATAGTACTTTCTTCTAAGTTTTAACGCTTAAGTAAGGACAAAAGTTCATGGAGTCCTTGAACTTTTTGAACTTGTTTGGTAACCCTGACAGAAATCAGAGATATTTTAAGAGCTTAAAAAGTCAGGCTGACCCACCTTTAGATGCTGGGTATAATTGAAGACAATTTCAGCTTCCATTAAGGGTTCTCTTATGTGCAGGCCCTGTCAAAATCTAGAATAAGCCTTATGTCACTGCAGAAAAAGCAGCAATTCATGTGTATTTGTTTCAGCTTGACACTGGCGGGTGGAGGATAGGAGACAGATAATTTGATAACGTGTTTTGGTGAAGGCTACGGTTTATGGAAAGTTTTCTAATTTGTCATCCACTTTTGATTGTCTCTATTACTAAAAGTCATATAGAAAGTACATATATACTGTTTTCTAATAAGTGTTTTTAGATAGTGTTTCTAATTAGTGTTTTTACTTTGGCTGACAAAATAAAAACTGTTTGCTGTTTAAATTTGAATTTCAGTTAAGAATTTCAAATCTAATTGGTGTCTTGCTGTTTTGCTCAGTGTTGTGCTGTGCTCAGTCAGGCAGCCGTGCCTGACTCTTTGTGGCCCTATCAACTATATCCCACTAGGCTCTCTGTCCATGGGATTCTGCATGCCAGAATCCTGGAGTGAGTTACCATGCCCTGCTTAAGTCACCTGCATAGGAAGGTAGGTTCTTTACCACCAGCGCCACTTGGGAAGCCCTTTTTCTTCTTTCCTTAGGATTAAAAAAATATATTAACTCCTCCCCAGCTTCAGATGTTAGCTGATTGATGAACAGAAGAGACATAAAGTTTTCAGATGTCCATTTGGTACAGGAAGTAGTCTCAACTGGGGAATTAGAACTTTCTGAGGTTTAGGCTTTAAAACTAACACCCCATGAGTTTCTGAGGTTTAGGCTTTAAAATTAACACCCCGTGAGTTGCAGTGTGCCATTTTTACAGATCGATTTCATTGGGAGAGAGAGAACAGAGGCAGGGAACACAATTCTGTTCATGTGGACAGCTCCGGGATTGCTTTCTCTTTGTTAGCCAACAGATATGCTGGCAATTTTCTCACCAGCCTGGCCAGACTGCAAGCTTGAAATGGGCTCCTGGTAGGGGAGTATTTTCATCTGTGTGGGTTCACCTGATGATATATTGAAACAGAACAAAGTAGAAGTTGTACATCTCAGTCATTGGTTAGACCCTGATACAATTACCAGATAATGAATCTCCCCCATAAGACCAAGTTTTCTTGAGATGATATTGATATCAGTGTAAGCTTGTTCTTCTTTGTATATTTGCCTAAGATCTCCAGTGGGAAAACTGTGTTAAACTGTGTGAAAGAATAGTGCTCCTATGAGAATAAAACTTTGTTCATCTCATTCACTGATAGTTTTTAGGAAGTTATTTCAGTGTCCTGACTTATATGCAAGAAATGAGAGTAAGGGCTGTGCTAAGTCTTTAATTTTAATGGGCATGTTAATGCATATAGGTTTCTCATTTTGCACTTCTACAAATGGACAGAACAAAATTGCCTGAATGAACAGCATAGATATACTGTGTAAATCTTATATAATATAGTTATACTATGTAAATAGTATAGTTATACATGTTTTCCTCCAAAGAAATTTAATTTCACCTTCTAAGACATGAATATGTATATGTCTCATGAATACATGAGAAGGTTAAAGTTTAAATTTATAAAACTTCAGGCTTTAAACCCTTTTTGTCAACACCATCACTGTTCCATTAATTAATAAAAGTTCTAGTGTATTTTTTCATATTAGCTGAGGATGTAAAATGATAGCAAAAATATATCTGAAGAAAATTGTTTTATTTTTATTGTAAAAATTTTTTGTAGGGGAGAATACCAGCAAAATAATATCTGTAAATAGGAGGGGCATAATATTATCAGGAAGGCTTGCATTGGTTTTGCACTACATCAGGAATTATTAAATATCTTATATTGTGTGCAAGTACTACTTTACAATATTGTAAAGCAAATATCTTGCAATAAAAATTTTTAAAAGTAGGTCTACACAAAGGTTTATAATGATGATAACCAGGCTCTTATAGAAGAGCAGAGATGTAAGTGCTGTGAAATACTTTTTCAATCACCCTTCACCAAAAGGCCCACATAAGTGTGTGCCAAGCAAGAGCAAATCAGTCCATCCTAAAGGACGTCAGCCCTGAATAGTCACTAGAAGGACTAATACTGAAGCTCCAATACTTTGGCCACTTGATGCAAAGAGCCAAGCCATTGGAAAAGACTCTGATTTTAGGAAAGATTGAGGGCAGGAGGAGAAGGGGACGACAGAGGATGAAATTGTGGGATGGCATCACCCACTCAACAGACATGAGTTTGAGCAAACTTCGGGCAATAGTAAGGGACAGGGAGGCCTGGAGAGCTGCAGTCCATGAGGTCACAAAGAGTCAGACACGAATTCATTACTCAATAACACAACAATGCATGTGTGTGTGTGTGTGTGTGTATTTGTGTGTGTGTGCATGCGTGGGTGTGCACGTGCGTGCATGCTCAGTCCTTCAGTGTGCCTGATTCTCCAGGCAAGAATACTAGAGTGGTTTCCATTTCTTTCTCTGGGGGAGGTTCCCAACTCTATATGGTGCTATATACCCTGATGTAAAGTTCTAATACTAAAGTTATGGTTCTTAACTCTCAGCACTCCAGGGTGCTGAGACAATGAAAGATGGCCTGTTTAGTTAGCAAATATTTGACACAAGATTAATGTCAATTAATGAAATAACACTGATCGTGCATTTATAATAAATATATTATATACAAATAAACAGACAGTAATTGAAATACCCTTATGGCAGAAAGCAAAGAACTAAAAAACCTCTCGATAAAAGTAAAAGAAGAGAGTGAAAAAGCTGGCTTAAAACTCAACATTCAAAAAACTAAAATCATGGCATCCAGTTCCATTACTTTGTGGCAAATAGATGGAGAAACAATGGAAACAGTGACAGACTTTATTTGGTGGGGGGGGG
>SJYW01014366.1:0-10296 GCA_006410735.1 Raphicerus campestris
CAGTTCAAAAGCATCAATTCTTTGGCACTCAGCTTTCTTTATGGTCCAACTCTCACATCCATACACGACTACTGGAAAAACCATAGCTTTGGCTATGCTGAACGTTTGTTGGCAAAGTAATGTTTCTACTTTTTAATATGCTGTCTAGGTTGGTCATAGCTTTTCTTCCAAGGAGCAAGTGTCTTTTAATTTCTTGGTTGCAGTCATCATCTACAGTAATTTTGGAGCCCCCTAAAATAAAGTCTGACAGTTTCCATTGTTTCACCATCTAATTGCCATGACGGGATGTGACAGGATGCCATGATCTTGGTTTTTTGAATGTTGAGTTTTAAGCTGACTTTTTCACTCTCCTCTTGCACTTTCGCCAAGAGGCTCTTTAGTTCTGCTTCACTCTCTGCCATAAGGGTGGTGCCATCTGCATATCTGAGGTTATTGATATTTCTCCCACCAATCTTGATTCCAGCTTGTGCTTCACCAAGTCTGGCTTCATCCACATCATTTCACATGATATACTCTGCATATAAGTTAAATAAGCAGGGTGACAATATACAACTATAGTTAGGAGGCCTTACAAATAGCTGGGAAAAGAAGAGAAGCTAAAGTGAAAGGAGAAAAGGAAAGATATACTCATTTGAACACAGAGTTCCAAAGAATAACAAGGAGAGATAAGAAAGCCTTCCTCAGTGATCAATGCAAAGAAATAGAGGAAAACAATAGAATGGAAAGACTAGAGATCTCTTCAAGAAAATTAGAGATACCAAGGGAACTTTTCATTCAAAGATGGGCTTGATAAAGGACAGACAAGGTACGGACATAACAGAAGCAGAAGATATTAAGAAGAGGTGGCAAGAATATACAGAAGAACTGTACAAAAAAGATCTTCATGGCCAAGATAATCATGATGGTGTGATCACTCACCTAGAGCCAGACATCCTGGAATGTGAAGTCAAGTGAGCCTTAGGAAGCATCACTACGAACAAAGCACCAGTCACATCCACAACTATGTTTATTTATGCTTGGCTCTATCTCTTCGTTCTTTCTTGAATTATTTTTCCATTGTTCTCCAGTAGAATATTGGGCACCTACCAACCTGGGGAGTTCTTCTTTCAGTATCCTTTTTGCCTTTTGATACTTTTCATGGGGTTCTCAAGGCAAAAATACAGAAGTGGTTTGCCAGTCCCTTCTCCAGTAGACCACGTTTTGTCAGAACTATCCACCATGATCTGTCCATCTTGGGTGGCCCTAAACAGCATGGCCTATAGTTTCATTGAGCTAGACAAGGCTGTGGTCCATGTGGTCAGTTTGGTTCGTTTTCTGTGATTGTGGTTTTCAGTTTGTCTGCCCTCTGATGGAGAAGGTTAAGAGGCTTATGGAAGCTTCCTGATGAGAGAGACTGACTGAGGGGGGAACTGGGTCTTGTTCTGATGGGTGGGGCTGTGCTCAGTAAATCTTTAATCCTACTAATGGCAGGGCTGTGTTCCCTTCCTGTTGTTTGACCTGAGGCCAAACTATGGTGGATCAAATGAAGAGAATGGTGACCTCCTTCAAAATGTCCCAAGCAGGCCCTGCTGCACTCAGTGCCTGCAACCCTGCAGCAGTCCACGGCCGAGCCACACCTCTGCCAGAGACACCTGGATGCTCTTGGGCAAGTCTGGGTCAGTCTTTTGTGGGGTCACTGCTCCTTTCTCCTGGGTCCTGGTGCACACAAGGTTTTGTTTGTGCCCTCCAAGAGTCTGTTTCCCCAGTTCTGAGTAAGTTCTGGTGGCTCTATGGTGGGGTTAACAGTGACATCCTCCAAGAGGGCTTATGTCTACTGCACCCAGAATCCCTGCCGCTGTGGCAGGACACTGAGGACTTACAGTCAGGCACTGGGACACTGATAAATTAGTTTTGGTTCCTGGCCTATGACTTTAATCAGAAAATTTGAAACCTATCTAGAGGTTATGATCATGATAATAAGAACAATAATGTGTGTTAAATAAATATATACTTATATATTCATTATATTTTAGCGGTGAGTCCTAATGGTTTGACGATATGACACTGAGGAAAAATGAAGCATGAGAGTCTTTAGCATCCATCGTAATTAGTGCTGCTAAATAGAGTTAATGAAGGTGTGAGCATTATTACATCCTTAATGAAAAATGATCTCTAAACATAGTGGGTAAACTTATGATATATGAACTTATTATCCAACATCAAATTCTGGGGAAGATTTACCTAATTAAAGCGGAGGCTGTTTTGCCCCAGAGGAAAGAAGGGAAACACGATTTGAAAATAAATGAAGCTCTAAGTCTCACATAATTTTCAACTTATGAAATAGAAAATTAATTGACTTTTGACAGAATTCTAGACTTTTTTGTCAAGACTTTAAAAATCTCTTTATACTAAAAAGCATGTCGGGGGAGGGTGGAAAAAAAAATAAAAAGCATGTCTTCTTGAGGGTGGGATGGGAAGAATGCCTTTGTAGGCAGTTTTGAAAATGATAAAACAAATAGCCAACAACAACCTTAGTGAATAAAAAGTCATTTCAATAAATGCATTCAGGTACTTGTTAAAATGAGTCTATGCATTCAGTCCTTGGGAGTAGGGTAGCTCCTCCCGGCCACCGCCCCCGACCTCGGGAGAAGGGTAACTTCTCTCTGCCATGCTTCTGCATGGTCTGTTGCAGCCATTGCCCAGGGTCAGGGGCAGCAGCCTGGAGGAGCTACCCCATGTCCAAGGAGTGGTGGCTGCGCAGGCACAGGAGGGCTGAGAGGAGCTACTCCACGTTCAGGGTCAGGAGGGACAGCTGTGAGAAGATACCCCTTGTCCAAGGTAAGGAGCAGCAGCTGTGCTTTGCTGGAGTAGCCATGAAGAGAAACCCCACGTCCAAGATAAGAGAAATCCAAGTAAGATGGTAGGTGTTGTGAGAGGCATCGGAGGGCGGACATACAAACCATAATCACAGAAAACTAGTCAATCTAATCACATGGACCACAGCCTTGTCTAACTCAATGAAACTAAGCCATGCCATGTGGGGCCACCCAAGATGGGCGGGTCATGGTGGAGAGGTCTGACAGAATGTGGTCCACTGGAGAAGGGAATGGCAAACCACTTCAGTATTCTTGCCTTTGAGAACCCCATGAATAGTATGAGAAGGCAAAATGATAGGATACTGAAAGAGGAACTCCCCAGGTCAGTAGCTGCCGAATGTGCTACCAGAGATCAGTGGAGAAATAACTCCAGAAAGAAAGAAGGGATGGAGCTGAAGCAAAAATAATACTGACTTGTGAATGTGACTGGTGATGGAAGCAAGGTCTGATTGTATAAAGAGCAATATTGCAAAGGAACCTGGAATGTTAGGTCCATGAATCAAGGCAACTTGGA
The DNA here is from genome assembly GCA_006410735.1 of Raphicerus campestris. Taxonomy (NCBI): domain Eukaryota; kingdom Metazoa; phylum Chordata; class Mammalia; order Artiodactyla; family Bovidae; genus Raphicerus; species Raphicerus campestris. The sequence continues at coordinate 3,370 of SJYW01014366.1, forward strand.
AGTAGTCAAACAGGAGATGGCACGAGTGAACGTCGACGTTCTAGGAATCAGTGAACTAAAATGGACTGGAATGAGTGAATTTAACTCAGATGACCATTATATCTACTACTGTGGGCAAAAATCCCTTAGAAGAAATGGAGTAGCCATCATGGTCAACAAAAGAGTCTGAAATGCAGTACCTGAATGCAATCTCAAAAACGACAGAATGATCTCTGTTCGTTTCCTAGGCAAACCATTCAGTATCACAGTAATCCAAGTCTATGCCCCAAACAGTAATGCTGAAGAAGGTGAAGTTTAACAGTTCTATGAAGACCTCCAAGACCTTTCAGAACACCCCCAAAAGATGTCCTTTTCATTATAGGGAACTGGAATGCAAAAGTAGGAAGTCAAGAAACACTTGGAGTAACAGGAAAATTTGGCCTTGGAATACGGAATGAAGCAGGGCAAAGGCTAATACAGTTTTGCGAAGAGAACACACTGGTCATAGCAAATACCCTCTTCCAACAACACAAGAGAAGACTCTACTCATGGAAATCACCAGATGATCAACACCAAAATCAGACGATTATATTCTTTGCAGCCAAAGATGGAGAAGCTCTATACAGCTAGCAAAAACAAGACTGGGAGCTGGCTGTGGCTCAGATTATGAACTCCTTATTGCCAAATTCAGACTTAAGCTGAAGAAAGTAGGGAAAACCACTAGATCATTCAGGTATGACCTAAATCAAATTCCTTATGATTATACAGTGGAAGTGAGAAATAGATTTAAGGGACTAGATCTGATAGATAGAGTGCTTGATGAACTATGGAATGAAGTCTGTGACACTGTACAGGAGACAGGCATCAAGACCATCCCCATGGAAAAGAAATGCAAAAAAGCAAAATGGCTGTCTGAGGAGGCCTTACAAATAGCTGTGAAAAGAAGAGAGGTGAAAAGCAAAGGGAAAAAGGAAAGATATAAGCAACTGAATGCAGAGTTCCAAAGAATAGCAAGAAGAGATACGAAAGCCTTCCTCAGTGATCAATGCAAAGCAATAGAGGAAAAAACAGAATGGGAAAGACTAGAGATCTCTTCAAGAAAATTAGAGATACCAAGGGAACATTTCATGCAAAGATGGGCTCGATAAAGGACAGAGATGCAGAAAATATTAAGAATAGGTGGCAAGAATACACAGAAGAACTGTACAAACAAGATCTTCATGACCCATATAATCATGATGGTGTGATCACTCACCTACAGCCAGACATCCTGAAATGTGAACTAAAGTGGGCCTTAGAAAGCATCACTATGAACAAAGCTAGTGGAGGTGATGNGAGAGACTGACTGAGGGGGGAACTGGGTCTTGTTCTGATGGGTGGGGCTGTGCTCAGTAAATCTTTAATCCTACTAATGGCAGGGCTGTGTTCCCTTCCTGTTGTTTGACCTGAGGCCAAACTATGGTGGATCAAATGAAGAGAATGGTGACCTCCTTCAAAATGTCCCAAGCAGGCCCTGCTGCACTCAGTGCCTGCAACCCTGCAGCAGTCCACGGCCGAGCCACACCTCTGCCAGAGACACCTGGATGCTCTTGGGCAAGTCTGGGTCAGTCTTTTGTGGGGTCACTGCTCCTTTCTCCTGGGTCCTGGTGCACACAAGGTTTTGTTTGTGCCCTCCAAGAGTCTGTTTCCCCAGTTCTGAGTAAGTTCTGGTGGCTCTATGGTGGGGTTAACAGTGACATCCTCCAAGAGGGCTTATGTCTACTGCACCCAGAATCCCTGCCGCTGTGGCAGGACACTGAGGACTTACAGTCAGGCACTGGGACACTGATAAATTAGTTTTGGTTCCTGGCCTATGACTTTAATCAGAAAATTTGAAACCTATCTAGAGGTTATGATCATGATAATAAGAACAATAATGTGTGTTAAATAAATATATACTTATATATTCATTATATTTTAGCGGTGAGTCCTAATGGTTTGACGATATGACACTGAGGAAAAATGAAGCATGAGAGTCTTTAGCATCCATCGTAATTAGTGCTGCTAAATAGAGTTAATGAAGGTGTGAGCATTATTACATCCTTAATGAAAAATGATCTCTAAACATAGTGGGTAAACTTATGATATATGAACTTATTATCCAACATCAAATTCTGGGGAAGATTTACCTAATTAAAGCGGAGGCTGTTTTGCCCCAGAGGAAAGAAGGGAAACACGATTTGAAAATAAATGAAGCTCTAAGTCTCACATAATTTTCAACTTATGAAATAGAAAATTAATTGACTTTTGACAGAATTCTAGACTTTTTTGTCAAGACTTTAAAAATCTCTTTATACTAAAAAGCATGTCGGGGGAGGGTGGAAAAAAAAATAAAAAGCATGTCTTCTTGAGGGTGGGATGGGAAGAATGCCTTTGTAGGCAGTTTTGAAAATGATAAAACAAATAGCCAACAACAACCTTAGTGAATAAAAAGTCATTTCAATAAATGCATTCAGGTACTTGTTAAAATGAGTCTATGCATTCAGTCCTTGGGAGTAGGGTAGCTCCTCCCGGCCACCGCCCCCGACCTCGGGAGAAGGGTAACTTCTCTCTGCCATGCTTCTGCATGGTCTGTTGCAGCCATTGCCCAGGGTCAGGGGCAGCAGCCTGGAGGAGCTACCCCATGTCCAAGGAGTGGTGGCTGCGCAGGCACAGGAGGGCTGAGAGGAGCTACTCCACGTTCAGGGTCAGGAGGGACAGCTGTGAGAAGATACCCCTTGTCCAAGGTAAGGAGCAGCAGCTGTGCTTTGCTGGAGTAGCCATGAAGAGAAACCCCACGTCCAAGATAAGAGAAATCCAAGTAAGATGGTAGGTGTTGTGAGAGGCATCGGAGGGCGGACATACAAACCATAATCACAGAAAACTAGTCAATCTAATCACATGGACCACAGCCTTGTCTAACTCAATGAAACTAAGCCATGCCATGTGGGGCCACCCAAGATGGGCGGGTCATGGTGGAGAGGTCTGACAGAATGTGGTCCACTGGAGAAGGGAATGGCAAACCACTTCAGTATTCTTGCCTTTGAGAACCCCATGAATAGTATGAGAAGGCAAAATGATAGGATACTGAAAGAGGAACTCCCCAGGTCAGTAGCTGCCGAATGTGCTACCAGAGATCAGTGGAGAAATAACTCCAGAAAGAAAGAAGGGATGGAGCTGAAGCAAAAATAATACTGACTTGTGAATGTGACTGGTGATGGAAGCAAGGTCTGATTGTATAAAGAGCAATATTGCAAAGGAACCTGGAATGTTAGGTCCATGAATCAAGGCAACTTGGAAGTAGTCAAACAGGAGATGGCACGAGTGAACGTCGACGTTCTAGGAATCAGTGAACTAAAATGGACTGGAATGAGTGAATTTAACTCAGATGACCATTATATCTACTACTGTGGGCAAAAATCCCTTAGAAGAAATGGAGTAGCCATCATGGTCAACAAAAGAGTCTGAAATGCAGTACCTGAATGCAATCTCAAAAACGACAGAATGATCTCTGTTCGTTTCCTAGGCAAACCATTCAGTATCACAGTAATCCAAGTCTATGCCCCAAACAGTAATGCTGAAGAAGGTGAAGTTTAACAGTTCTATGAAGACCTCCAAGACCTTTCAGAACACCCCCAAAAGATGTCCTTTTCATTATAGGGAACTGGAATGCAAAAGTAGGAAGTCAAGAAACACTTGGAGTAACAGGAAAATTTGGCCTTGGAATACGGAATGAAGCAGGGCAAAGGCTAATACAGTTTTGCGAAGAGAACACACTGGTCATAGCAAATACCCTCTTCCAACAACACAAGAGAAGACTCTACTCATGGAAATCACCAGATGATCAACACCAAAATCAGACGATTATATTCTTTGCAGCCAAAGATGGAGAAGCTCTATACAGCTAGCAAAAACAAGACTGGGAGCTGGCTGTGGCTCAGATTATGAACTCCTTATTGCCAAATTCAGACTTAAGCTGAAGAAAGTAGGGAAAACCACTAGATCATTCAGGTATGACCTAAATCAAATTCCTTATGATTATACAGTGGAAGTGAGAAATAGATTTAAGGGACTAGATCTGATAGATAGAGTGCTTGATGAACTATGGAATGAAGTCTGTGACACTGTACAGGAGACAGGCATCAAGACCATCCCCATGGAAAAGAAATGCAAAAAAGCAAAATGGCTGTCTGAGGAGGCCTTACAAATAGCTGTGAAAAGAAGAGAGGTGAAAAGCAAAGGGAAAAAGGAAAGATATAAGCAACTGAATGCAGAGTTCCAAAGAATAGCAAGAAGAGATACGAAAGCCTTCCTCAGTGATCAATGCAAAGCAATAGAGGAAAAAACAGAATGGGAAAGACTAGAGATCTCTTCAAGAAAATTAGAGATACCAAGGGAACATTTCATGCAAAGATGGGCTCGATAAAGGACAGAGATGCAGAAAATATTAAGAATAGGTGGCAAGAATACACAGAAGAACTGTACAAACAAGATCTTCATGACCCATATAATCATGATGGTGTGATCACTCACCTACAGCCAGACATCCTGAAATGTGAACTAAAGTGGGCCTTAGAAAGCATCACTATGAACAAAGCTAGTAGAGGTGATGAATTCCAGTCAAGCTATTTCAAATCCTGGAAGATAATGCTATGAAAGTGCTGCACTCAATATGCCAGCAAATTTGGAAAATTCAGCAGTGGCCACAGGACTGGAAAAGGTCAGTTATCATTCCAATCCCAAAGAAAGTCAATGCCAAAGAATGCTCAAACTACCGCACAGTTGCACTCATCTTACATGCTAGTATGGAGAAGCTGGAGGCACCCCACTCCAGTACTCTTGCCTAGAAAATCCCATTGGACAGAGGAGCCTGGTAGGCTGCAGTCCATGGGGTCATGAAGAATTGGACACAACTGAGAGACTTCAATTTTACTTTTTACTTTCATGTATTGGAGAAGGAAATGGCAACCCACTCCAGTGTTCTTGCCTGGAGAATCCCAGGGATGTGGCAGCCTGGTGGGCTGCCGTCTATGGGGTCACACAGAGTTGGACACAAATGAAGTGACTTAGTAGTAGCACATGCTACTAAACTAATGCTCAAAATTCCCCAAGCCAGGCTTCAGCAATATGTGAGCCGTGAACTTTCTGATGTTCAAGCTGGTTTAAAAAAGGCAGAGGAACCAGAAATCAAATTGCCATAATCTGCTGGATCATCAAAAAAGCAAGAGAGTTCCAGAAAAACATCTCTTTCTGCTTTATTGACTATGCCAAAGCCTTTGACTGTGTGGATCGCAATAAACTGTGGAAAATTCTGAAAGAGGTGGGAATACCAGACCACCTGACCTGCCTCCTGAGAAACCTACATGCAAGTTAGGAAGCAACAGTTAGAACTGGACATGGGACAACAGACTGGTTCCAAATAGGAAAAGGAGTGCGTCAAGGCTGTATATTGTCACCCTGTTTATTTAACTTCTATGCAGTGTACATCATGAGAAACACTGGGCTGGAAGAAACACAAGCTGGAATCAAGATTGCTGGGAGAAATTTCAGTAACTTCAGATATGCAGATGACACCACCCTTATGGCAGAAAGTGAAGAAGAAGTAAAGAGCCTCTTGATGAAAGTGAAAGAAGAGAGTGAAAAAGTTGGCTTAAAGCTCAGCATTCAGAAAACGAAGATCATGGCATCTGGTCCCATCACTTCATGGGAAATAGATGGGGAAACAGTGGAAACAGTGGCTGACTGTATTTTTTTGCGCTTCAAAATCACTTCAGGTGGTGACTGTAGCCATGAAATTAAGAGACACTTACTCCTTGGAAGGAAAATTATGACCAACCTAGATAGCATATTAAAAAGCAGAGACATTACTTTGCCAACAAAGGTCCATGTAGTCAAGGCTATGGTTTTTTCCAATAGTTGTGCATGGATGTGAGATTTGGACTATAAAGAAAGCTGAATGCCAAAGAATGGATGCTTTTAAACTGTGGTGTTGGAGAAGACTCTTGAGAGTCTCTTGGTCTGCAAGGAGATCCAACCACCCCATTCTAAAGGAGGTCAGTCCTGGGTGTTCTTTGGAAGGACTGATGCTAAAGCTGAAACTCCAGTACTTTGGCCACTTCATGCGAAGAGCTGACTCACTAGAAAAGACTTTGATGCTGGGAGGGATTGGGGCAGGAGGAGAAGGGGATGACAGAGGATGAGATGGCTGGATGGCATCACTGACTCAATGGACATGAGTCTGAGTGAACTCTGGGAGTTGGTGATGGACAGGGAGGCCTGGTGTGCTGCAGTTCATGGGGTCACAAAGAGCTGGACACAAGTGAACCACTGAACTGAACTGATTCAGTCCTACACTGTATTAGTTTTCTATTGCTGCCTTGACAAATGATCAAACTCAAATTTTTAAAACGGACCAGAGTTCCTATTTCCACAGGGCTTGGTTGGCTTTCAACTCTCATTGACAACAGGCTGAAGTCAAGGTTTCCATCAGTGAAGTCTGCTCCTTTCATTGTGGCAGAATTCAGTTCTGCGTGGTTGAGGCTCCCGGGGCCCTGCTGGCTGTCATCTGAGGCTCAGTCTCAGCTTCTTATATTCCCTGGCTCACGGTCCCAGCAGCCTTCAAAGTTATCACTAGTGGAAAAAGTTCTCCTATTTTGAATTTCTGTGATCTGCCTCTGTCTCATTTCTCCAAAATTCTCCTTCTGCCAGTCTGTCTGAGTCCAGCTAGAGAAAGTTCTCAGCTTCTACAGATGCCTAAAATTAGACTGGGCACATTGGGTTAATCTAAGATACTTTCTCTGCTCTAGTCTGTAACTGTACTTACATTTGGAAAGTCGTGTGTGTGTGTGTGTGTGTGTGTGTGTGTGTGTGTGTGTGTGTGTGTGTGTGTGTGTGTGTGTGTGTGTGTGTGTGTGTGTGTGTGTGTGTGTG
>SJYW01014367.1:0-10746 GCA_006410735.1 Raphicerus campestris
AATGGCAACCCACTACAATACTCTTGCCTGGAGAATTCCATAAACAGAGGAGCAGGCTGGTGGGCTACAGTCCATGGGATTGTAAAGAGTCATACACAACTGAGCAACTAACTTATATAACAACAAACAGGTTCAAAATTAGGAAAGGAGTATGTCAAGGCTGTATTTTATCACCCTGTTTATTTAACTTACATGCAAAGTATAATCATGCAAGATGCCAAGTGGGATGACTCACAAGCTGGAATCAAGATTTCTGGGTGAAAAACCAACAATCTCAGAAATGCAGATGATACCTAACAGCAGAAAGTGAAGAGGAACTAAAGAGCCTTTTGATGAAGGTGAAAGAGGAGAGTGAAAAAACTGGCTTAAAACTCAACATTCAAAAATGAAGATCACGGCATCAAGTCCCATCATTTTATGGCAAATAGAAGCAGGTGAAGTAGAGAGACACATTTTATTTTCTTTGGCTCCAAAATCACTGCGGATGGTGACTGCAACCATGAAATTAAAAGTCACTTGCTCTTTGGAATAAAAGCTATGACAAACCTAGACATCAAATTAAAAAGCAGAGACATCATTTTGCCAACAAAGGTCCATATATTCAAAGCTATGGCTTTCCCAGTAATCATGTACAGATGGGAGAGTTGGACTATAAAGAAGTCTGAGTGCCAAAGAATTGATGCTTTTAAACTGTGGTGTTGGAGAAGACTCTTGAGCATCCCTTGAACTCCAAGGAGCTCAAACCAGTCACTCTTAAAGGAAATCAACTCTTCCAAAATTCATTTTTGGTAGTACTGATGCTGAAACTTCAACATTTTGGTTACTTGATATGAAGTGCTGACTCCCTGGAAAAGATCCTAATGCTGGGAGGATTGAGGGCAGGAGGAGACAAGGGTGACAGAGGATAAGATGATTGGATGGCATCACTGACTCAGTGGACATGAGACTGAGCAAACTCCAGAAGATAGAGAAGGACAGGGAAGCCTGGCATGCTGCAGTTCATGCGGTGGCAAAGAGCTGGACAGGACAGCGACTGAACAGCAACATTCTTCTAGATTTCTTTTGGGTCCTCAATTGGATGTGATAAGGATTTTTAATATTAAACGGTAAATTGCACAATTCATTTCCAATTTAAAGCAAAATACTTGAGTCCCAAATTTAAAAAGAGTGGGGAAGGAAGGCATTTTGTGATATGATTTGGAAATTTAAGGCGGGAGATTATTTGAAAACTGAATTTTCTGATTTGAAGTAATAAATCCCAGTATTAAGAGTAGTTTCAGCATTAACATTATAAAGATTATGGAATCATAGGTTTAGAGGCTTTTTAACTTGTTTTCTCATGTTCTTTAGTCAAATACAGATGTTACATCTGTATTCCCAAATCACATAGACTGTACATTTCCCCATCTGTTAGNCATTAACATTATAAAGGTTATGGAATCATAGGTTTAGAGGCTTTTTAACTTGTTTTCTCATGCTCTTTGGTCAAATACAGATGTTACATCTTTATTCCCAAATCACATAAACTGTACATTTCCCCATCTGTTAGTCTAGCTTTCACTCTGTTCTATCTAACCATCTAGTTGGATGAAACTCTTATAGTGATTTGATTTTCTGCACCCAATCCTACCAAGATTCACCATTACTAGCTTTGATAGGCAAAAATACTTTTACAGAAGAATAAAATATATTTAATATAACATAATTTACTTTACAAACAAAGATTTGGCAAAAGTCACAGGGTTTCCATAACAAACTGTGCTTATTCAAGTAGCACTTATTATGGGCACCATAATTATCTGTGCTCTCTATGCTTTCCGTGAAGTTTGAAACAAGAACTAATTTGTCTCTGAAAGATCTAGCTCAGCACCTGGTAAATTATGGTCACTTCCTAAGCTTTTGTTATGTTGTAAGTAATAAAACACTAACTTCACAGATATGATCTCTGCCAAGTAACTTTGGTGTGGTGCAGACCACACCTTTGCTCAGCCCTCCTGTTTACCATTAACAGAAGAGAAAGAAAGAAATTTAAAACAGTTAGAAGACAATTGGCATTGCATATTTACTGGTAACAGATTGCTTTAGTATTAAAATCTCAGTAAGGTTAAGAGTGACTAAATAAACTGGGTTTCAGTCGATTCATTGTAATACTTTCTGCATTCAGCACTAGAAAAAGGGAATTTTAAAACTAAACCACCACCTCTGGGTCTCTGGATATTTTCTTCTAAGGAAATCAAGAGCAAAACTCAATGAGTTTTAAAACCACTTTAAATAGGGAATTTTAATAGGGAATTGAGCAAAACTCAATGAACCAATACAGTAAAGTAGAATAAAGTAAAAATAAAATTTAAAAAATAAATTAAACCAAAACACAAAATGAATGTTTTACAGTGAATGAACTGGTGAAAGAGAACTAGTTGCCCATCAGATCACTTCCTATTCGATTACTGATTCTTAGTGTTTTGAGTTAGTGTTAACTGCTAATTTAATATATATTTGTAAGAGAAAGTTATATTTCTTTTAATATAAGTTTAAGAAATGAATTTTACTGGGTACATATGAAAACTTTCCACTTTCAAAATGTGACTAGTTCTACAGGTATCATATAACTAATCAACTAATAAAGCTTCCTGGATTACAAGACACAACTAAGGAAACATGGATAGAAAATTTTCCCTATTTTTATTTCCAGCTTGGTGATTGGGAATCCATAACTGTAATCTGAATTTAAATTTATCAGAAAAATGGGATGAATGCAGACAGAATGATAAACAACTCATTTCAAATATGGTTCAGACTAGAATATCATTATCTCTAGCCCTAGAAGGCAGGAATTGAATTAGAAGCTTTGTAGCAGATAAAATTGTATAGCAAAGCCAAGCGCAAAGCTTAAGAGAATTTTAACACAGGCTTAGAGACCAAGAGTGACAGATATGGATAGTTGCCCATATAATACACATTCTAATATGCTTTAATAATGAAACCACAATTTTACTTGTAGCAGCTCTGTTCCCAGTTAAATGCTTGCTTCTCCAGATTTGATCTAGAGTTGCTGTGTGATACATTGCTGTATTTCCTAACAAGAATTTCCCTTTCCAATCTACCATTTTCATTTGATTTCTACTTGACTTATGGATAAGAATAATGGATAGAATGCCTTAATATGAAACAGTCATCTTGTACCTATCCTAACAGAGACCTCAACTGACAGACAATATAAACCACCAGATGTGCAAATAAATAGACCTTCAGATGAATTTGCCACTCAGTCTAGGAGTCCTCCAGCTGAGACCCTAGACATTTTAAGGCAAAAACAGGCTATATACAGTTTATACCCTGTCCTATCTCCTGACTTATACAAATCATGATCATAATACATTATTAGATGAGATAATTTCTTACACAGACACAGTAATTGGAACAAGTTGTTGAATATGCAAATTGCCGTTCAATATACAAATTAGGTAAATAGAAGTTGTAAAAGGTTCCAACGAAACCAACTAACAAATACTTAATCTGTCTTAGAAAACTTTAAGTCTTATCCAGGTTAAACAGCACTGGAAAGCTTTGTAGGGATGTATTGGAGACATCGCTGTAGGGGTACTCAATTGCCTTTCTCTTTTACTAAAGCATAGTGGATTTACAATGTTGTTAGATTCAGGTGTACAAAGTGACTTAGTTATGCATCATATGTGTCCTTTTTTTTTTCAAATTGCCTTACTTTATAGGTTATTACAACATAGTGAGTATAGGTAAATTTTCTTAAAGCGACATAGTATTATCTGGATTTAAACCCTACAGTTTCAAAGAAGAAGCCACGCTCATTAAATTTAAGTGTTGCCAGTGAGTGATCTCTCCTTTGAACACATTGTCTTTAGTACCAAAAAGAAAATGTGAACGACTCTTTAGAAAAATTAAATTCATAAAGCATTTTCTCAGTGTTTTTGGGGAAATTATGCTACACAGTCAATTTTGGAATAAATCTTACATGAGATCTCATCAATTTTAGCTGTAAAAAAAGATGGATCAAGAAGTAGCGTTTCCACAAGCTTTGTGGAATATACTGATCCTGCACTGAGTGGCACCATAAATTAAGGGTAATACAGAAAAGAAGTCTGAGATGCGAAAGGTTGTTACTGTATATGTTCTTTTCCCTACAGAGATAATTTCCTATCCTTTTAACTGACTTCACCCCATGAGAACTTTTTGCCTTCTAGGTAGCAGCCAGATTCCTCTACAGAAGATACTTTTGTACCACATTTATTATAATTACTCAAAAGTTCAGACAAATTAAGCCTGAAATTTTTTTTTTTCCCACCGAAAGGGGAAAACACGTGTCCAAAATTAGGTGAAATGTGAAAACTTGGTCTGATCTTTGCAAATACTCACTTTTTAATCAGTAGATTATTTGATTTACTTTTTCATTAGTTACAAAAATCTAAACATAAAAGCACACTTTGGAAAAAGATGAAGTGTATACTACTTTTAAACAAAATTTTGAATGATATGGATATACAACTAAAGAAGTAAGAAACGTTCAAGACTGTAATGTCTAATTAAATGACCCAAATATTTATCAGCAGACTATCTCATATAGTGACAATAAAAGCAAAAAAAAAAAAAAAAGATGGTTTTCACATTACTTATGTATAAAACTAACATTACATAAATTCAATTTTACAAAATATTTTAACTTGAAGGAAAGCTCTGTACTCAACCATACTTTCATTTCATTAAAAATAAGTGTAATAAAGTTTACAAGTTTAAGACTAAAGATTTTGTCCTCTACTGTGCCTATTAAAGTTGAAATTTGAGAGAAAAGGCAAAAATAGTCTATTCTTAACATGACAGGTAAGCTCCTGTGTTCTATATTTCTTCCATAGGAACATTATCAGGGTGTCTCAAAAATCTTATTACTGATGCCAAGAGTCATATTTAAATGCAAGACACTGAACAACAAAGACAAGTAGGTCGTATTTGGTGAAGCAGCACTATAACTCCAACCTACAAACAAGTTAATTTCATGAGATTTGGAAATACAGACAGTTATTTTGCCATAACTTTCAGCTGCAGATGAAAAAGAATTTAGTAACTTCAACTTCTGTAGTACTCAATTTCATTAACTTGATTGATTCAGATATAAGTCAGAATTGCTGAAATTTTCTTGACAATTTATCACTATGTAGGAGAAATGTTTGTTGAAATGGTAATCAATGCACAAAAAATTAATGATAGTGGAACAAAGTTTCCTTTTTCAAAGGAAAATACCACAGAAAGTTAAATGCTAATATTACTGTCTATACCCCCCAAAAGTATTCTAAGTAAATATCTTTGAAAGCATACACAGATATAAAGCCAAAAACCTTCAACAGTCAGGATTCAGGATAGCTGAAGGGCAAGATTAGTGCTGACAACTTATCTAAGAGAAGTAAAAGTAACTTTTGAGAGTCTCTTGGACTGCAAGGAGATCCAACCAGTCCATTCTGAAGGAGATCAACCCTGGGGTTTCTTTGGAAGGAATGATGCTGAAGCTGAAACTCCCAATCAGTCAACTCTTTGCATAAAGTGGCCAAAGTACTGGAAAGACTCTGATGCTGGGAGGGATTGGGGGCAGCAGGAGAAGGGGGCGACCAAGGATGAGATGGCTGGATGGCATCACGGACTCGATGGACGTGAGTCTGAGTGAACTCCGAGAGATGGTGATGAACAGGGAGGCCTGGCGTGCTGCGATTCATGGGGTCGCAAAGAGTCGGACACGACTGAGCGACTGAACTGAACTGAAAAGTTGCTTTTATTCATTGAGGTGATTTTTACAAATGAACCACTATGGTGGCTTAGGTGGTGAAAAGAGCCTGCCTGCAATGTGGGAGAGCTACATTTAATCCCTGGGTTGGGAGGATTCCCTGGAGAAGGAAAGAGATATCTACATCAGTATTCTTGTCTAGAGAATCCCATGGACCGAGGAACCTGGCAGTCCATGTTGCAGAGTCAGACACAGCTAAGCAACTTCACTTTCATATTTTCTTGTACATAAAATAATGAGGCAATAATGGTTTGCTGGCAGTGAAAACTACTGAGTTAAATATCAGTTGTTTCCAATCTTACTCACTTTAACAATCTCTTAATTATTGGACTTGATATGGGTTGATGAACGTAAGTATATATGGAATACAGGCAGTTCAAAAGTCTGTCATATGATCTTATAAATCTGAGATTCATTCAGACAAATTGATGAGGAATAAAGCTGGAAGTTGTGCATTGCGTGTAACCAGGTAGCAGAAGATACTCTACTGAGTTTGGTTGAGAATCCTTAGGATTCCAGTTGAAATGACTAACCCAAATGGATTTGGGAATATTTTTCAGGTAGAGAATGAAGGAAGCCAAAAACAGAAGACATATTTAAAACAAAGAATTTTCTCAAAGTACTGTCAAACACAAAACCATGGACACGGGAATCTCAGTGATAACTAAGCAGAACAAATGCAAAAAATCATATGTAGTCATATCATTTTCAAACAAGAAAAATCAAAGATAAAAAAAATCTTAAAGAATTTGGTCGAGGGGTGGGGTGGAGAAATATTGGCACCTTATTTATTGAGAAGCAAAGAAAAGCCTCCACTCCACATATTCTCAGAAACCATGCAAGCAAGAAAAGAATAAAATGAAATATTTAAAGTATTAAGAGAAAAATAGAAACAAACAGCATGGACCACAAGCAGAAACAGTAAATCATATAGCATATATTTTCAATTATACAAAAAAATCATTTTAAATATCAATGACCATTGATACACCAACTACAAAACAGAGATTCTAATAGATTAAAATACATGAATCAANAATGACCCAAATATTTATCAGCAGACTATCTCATATAGTGACAATAAAAGCAAAAAAAAAAAAAAAAGATGGTTTTCACATTACTTATGTATAAAACTAACATTACATAAATTCAATTTTACAAAATATTTTAACTTGAAGGAAAGCTCTGTACTCAACCATACTTTCATTTCATTAAAAATAAGTGTAATAAAGTTTACAAGTTTAAGACTAAAGATTTTGTCCTCTACTGTGCCTATTAAAGTTGAAATTTGAGAGAAAAGGCAAAAATAGTCTATTCTTAACATGACAGGTAAGCTCCTGTGTTCTATATTTCTTCCATAGGAACATTATCAGGGTGTCTCAAAAATCTTATTACTGATGCCAAGAGTCATATTTAAATGCAAGACACTGAACAACAAAGACAAGTAGGTCGTATTTGGTGAAGCAGCACTATAACTCCAACCTACAAACAAGTTAATTTCATGAGATTTGGAAATACAGACAGTTATTTTGCCATAACTTTCAGCTGCAGATGAAAAAAGAATTCAGTAACTTCAACTTCTGTAGTACTCAATTTCATTAACTTGATTGATTCAGATATAAGTCAGAATTGCTGAAAATTTCTTGACAGTTTATCACTGTGTAGGAGAAATGTTTGTTGAAATGGTAATCAATGCACAAAAAATTAGTGATAGTGGAACAAAGTTTCCTTTTTCAAAGGAAAATACCACAGAAAGTTAAATGCTAATATTACTGTCTATACCCCCCAAAAGTATTCTAAGTAAATATCTTTGAAAGCATACACAGATATAAAGCCAAAAACCTTCAACAGTCAGGATTCAGGATAGCTGAAGGGCAAGATTAGTGCTGACAACTTATCTAAGAGAAGTAAAAGTAACTTTTGAGAGTCTCTTGGACTGCAAGGAGATCCAACCAGTCCATTCTGAAGGAGATCAACCCTGGGGTTTCTTTGGAAGGAATGATGCTGAAGCTGAAACTCCCAATCAGTCAACTCTTCGCATAAAGTGGCCAAAGTACTGGAAAGACTCTGATGCTGGGAGGGATTGGGGGCAGCAGGAGAAGGGGGCGACCAAGGATGAGATGGCTGGATGGCATCACGGACTCGATGGACGTGAGTCTGAGTGAACTCCGAGAGATGGTGATGAACAGGGAGGCCTGGCGTGCTGCGATTCATGGGGTCGCAAAGAGTCGGACACGACTGAGCGACTGAACTGAACTGAAAAGTTGCTTTTATTCATTGAGGTGTTTTTTACAAATGAACCACTATGGTGGCTTAGGTGGTGAAAAGAGCCTGCCTGCAATGTGGGAGAGCTACATTTAATCCCTGGGTTGGGAGGATTCCCTGGAGAAGGAAAGAGATATCTACATCAGTATTCTTGTCTAGAGAATCCCATGGACCGAGGAACCTGGCAGTCCATGTTGCAGAGTCAGACACAGCTAAGCAACTTCACTTTCATATTTTCTTGTACATAAAATAATGAGGCAATAATGGTTTGCTGGCAGTGAAAACTACTGAGTTAAATATCAGTTGTTTCCAATCTTACTCACTTTAACAATCTCTTAATTATTGGACTTGATATGGGTTGATGAACGTAAGTATATATGGAATACAGGCAGTTCAAAAGTCTGTCATATGATCTTATAAATCTGAGATTCATTCAGACAAATTGATGAGGAATAAAGCTGGAAGTTGTGCATTGCGTGTAACCAGGTAGCAGAAGATACTCTACTGAGTTTGGTTGAGAATCCTTAGGATTCCAGTTGAAATGACTAACCCAAATGGATTTGGGAATATTTTTCAGGTAGAGAATGAAGGAAGCCAAAAACAGAAGACATATTTAAAACAAAGAATTTTCTCAAAGTACTGTCAAACACAAAACCATGGACACGGGAATCTCAGTGATAACTAAGCAGAACAAATGCAAAAAATCATATGTAGTCATATCATTTTCAAACAAGAAAAATCAAAGATAAAAAAAATCTTAAAGAATTTGGTCGAGGGGTGGGGTGGAGAAATATTGGCACCTTATTTATTGAGAAGCAAAGAAAAGCCTCCACTCCACATATTCTCAGAAACCATGCAAGCAAGAAAAGAATAAAATGAAATATTTAAAGTATTAAGAGAAAAATAGAAACAAACAGCATGGACCACAAGCAGAAACAGTAAATCATATAGCATATATTTTCAATTATACAAAAAAATCATTTTAAATATCAATGACCATTGATACACCAACTACAAAACAGAGATTCTAATAGATTAAAATACATGAATCAAATATATGTAATCTACAAGAAATCTAATTTACAACACACACATATAAACGCACATATAGATTAAAATTAAAGGAAGAGAAAAAATACACAATGCTAAAAAAGGATGGGGTATCCATATTAAGGACAGAGTGGACTACAGAGCAAAGTAAGTTATCCGAGATAAAGGTGGCCATTACCTAAGGATAAAGAGGTCAATGCTTCCAGAAGGCATGACAGCCAGTACGTGCACACAGCTAACCACAGAGCATCAAGCTACATGAGACAAGACTTGACAGAACTGCAAAGAGAAAGAGACGGATCCACACTGTTATAGCTGGAAACCTGAACAGCCCTCGATGAGAAGAGCACAGATCCAACAGGCAAAAAAATCAGTAAGTATATAGCTGAACTGAAGAGCATCATCAATCAGATAGAGGTCATTGACTTCTATAGACTACTTCACCCAATGACAGCAGAATATACCTTGTTCTCAAGTTTACATGAAACATTCACCAAGGAAGACCATATTCTCTGCTATAAAACACATCCTCACAAATTTAAAAGAATAGAAATCATATGTCTGCTTTCTAACCACTACAGAAAAGTGAGAGTGAAGTTGCTCAGTTGTGTCTGACTCTTTGCGACCCCATGGATTGTAGCCCACCAGGATCCTCCATCCATGGGATTCTCCAGGCAAGAGTACTGGAGTGGGGTGCCATTGCCTTCTCAAACCACAACAGAAGTAAACTAGAAATCAGTAACAGAAATATAGCTGAAAAAAAAAAATCCCCAAACAGTGAAAGATTAAACACATGTAGGTAAAAAATAAATCAATCAATCTTGAAAAATTAAAAGATATTTGGAACAAAAATAAAAACACAACTTATCAAAATGTGTGAAATGACAACATAAGCAAAACAGCTAAATAGGAGTTTCCCCACTCATCCAACAGCAACAATTATTTAGCAGTCATGCATGAATGAAAACAACTTTGTAGGACCTTTGAGATCCAGATAAGAGCTTGTAAAAACCTGGTGGAGCCTAAGGTAGTTTAAGAACATTTTGAGAAGGTAGGTCTATGCCCAGATGGCAGGACTGTATGGCACTAAGTATGGTCCTGGCTACAAGCCCCAGTCCCTAAAGGATTCAGCTACAGCTCCATCTCATCTTGGTCCTTACAGTCGTACTATCCACCAAGAGATCTGAGAGATCCACCATCCATGCTTTGGGTAACAGGTACACCAACCTCGATTCTGCACGAGGACCTTGCAGGAGCCTATGAACCATTTCCCTTTCTCACCCACAGATGAAGAGCAGAACTNCGTACTATCCACCAAGAGATCTGAGAGATCCACCATCCATGCTTTGGGTAACAGGTACACCAACCTCGATTCTGCACGAGGACCTTGCAGGAGCCTATGAACCATTTCCCTTTCTCACCCACAGATGAAGAGCAGAACTTGTCCATCCAGAGAACCAAGGGAGACAGTCTATGTGTCCCAAAGTCAGCCCTGCAGACCTCACTCACAGCTGGAGGTCCTGAAGAGGTCCTATGTCTTCAATCTAGCCCCACTTAAACACATTCCCAAGCTAGCCTTGACTACCCAGCAACCTGTCCAGGAATCTGGCGGGAGTCCTCTCGGAGAA
>SJYW01014368.1:0-10506 GCA_006410735.1 Raphicerus campestris
GTACCATGGATAGGATTTAGAATAATAATAAAACTACCCATTGATATGACAGAAGCAAATATCTTTTACATAAAATTAAACATTTTCTAAAATGTTGTATAACGTGTATTGTTCAGTTGCAAAGTCATGTCTGACTCTCTGTGACCCCATGGACTGCACACGCTGGGCTTCCTTGTCTATCACCAGCTCCGGGAGCTTGCTCAAACTCATGTCCAATATATATGTATATTTAAATTTAAATAATAGTATTAACATTTTTTAAGGTACAGATTGGGATGGCAAATGCTTTAGGTATCTTCTTTAATTTATTTAATTGAATTTAACATTGGGGATGCTAAGTATTTTCTGAATGTTTAAGTTGGTTATGACTGTGTGTGTTCATCACTCAGTCGTGTCTGACTCTTTGGGACCCCATGGACTGTAGCCTGTCCATGGGGTTATCTAGGCAAGAATACTGGAGTGGGTTGCCATTCCTTTCTCCAGGAGATCTTCCTGACCCAGGGATTGAACCTGGGTCTCCTGCATGCAGGCAGATTCTCTACCATCTGAGCTACGAGGGACGTCCTGGTTATGATTATATATTCTTGAAACAGAATGAAGAATATAATGTCTTTTGTGTTTAAGTAGTACCACTGAGTGCAACGTACTTTAAACCGTTCGGGGTGGCCATGCTTGTTTTTAGGCAGAAGCTTGCCTTTCTCCCGGTATTCTGGGCAGCTGCCTCACCCTGACTAGTGGGAGGATATTTTCCTATGTTGTTACCAGGGCAGAGCTGGGTAAACACAAGTTTAGTAATGTTATTAGTTTGGGGAGGTTATCCAAGGGGAGATAGTGACCTACGCTGATAGGAAAAGGTAGCACAAGGTCTGTTGTGAGTTAATTTTTGTTTGATATGACTTTCTCTTTTTTTTTTTTCTGCCTATAGTACTCTGATTTATTTTGGAAATGAGCTAAAAATAGAGAATTCATTTCTTCTTTATTTGTCTCAGGAGAAATATGCCTTGTATTTCTCAAAAAGGGCTGGATAAGTTGGTTTCTCTCTGCACACAAGTGGGGGAAAAAACCCCCCAAAACAGAGGTATGACTTCTACCTTAGAAGGATGGCAAAACAAAAAAAGTAAGTAAATTTGATTAGAATTTACATGTGTATTAGAATATTGCAAAGTCAGTGATGAGACCAGATGAGCAAAGACTCCTGGGGACCGGGCGCCGTGGAGCTTTCTAGACCCTTGTTTCTGTTCTCGTGTTGCCTTTTTCTCGCTTCTCAACTTTGGGGACCAGTGTGAGGAGATCGGAATTAAGTGTCCCAACTGTCTCAGCAAAGAAAGCCTCGGCTCTGTTTGCTTTGATCCTGCCAACCATAAGGTTGAACAGCAACACCAAAGAACACTTCCAATCTTCTACGTGGGAGCTCTTGCAGGTTCTTATCAGAGTCAGGAAACATCAAAACTGTAGATGTTTTCATGGTGCCATTTTTCTCGGGCCTTAAACCAAAAGGGCAGATAGTGACTGTTGTGGTGACGTGGGGGAAAGGCACAGAGATGGATGTGCCTTTCAGCATCTGGGCCTTAGCGCACCGGTGCCTCAGCTGGGCCTGTGTCTGCCTCTTAGGGGGATGCCTGGGCTCAGGGGTCGCACAGCTGCTACTTCTCTTCTGCTGTCTCTTCCCGTGCTTTCCATTCCTCTCCAACTGCTTCTCTTTTTGACTTTCAGCTTCCTCTTTCCTTCTGGTTTCTCCTCCTAAGCGCAGTTCCTCTCTTCCCCTATCCATCATGTTCATGACTCATATTTTATTAAAATTTGAAAAAAAAAAAACAATCTTTTTTGTTTCACTAAAATCCACACTTGTTAACTAGGAAGTCTAGTGCTTTCAAAAGACCAGTTATTTACATGTAATATTGTTGTTGGGACACTAAAATGTTCACTCACTTCCATTAGATTCTACCTTAAAATCAGTTAAGTCAGTTCAGTTCAGTCACACAGTCGTGTCCGACTCTTTGCGACCCCATGAATCGCAGCACACCAGGCCTCCCTGTCCATCACCAACTCCCGGAGTTCACTCAGACTCATGTCCATCGAGTCCGTGATGCCATCCAGCCATCTCATCCTCGACTGTCCCCTTTTCCTCCTGCCCCTAATCCCTCCCAGCATCAGAGTCTTTTCCAATGAGTCAGCTCTTCACGTGAGGTGGCTAAAGTACTGGAGTTTCAGCTTTAGCATCATTCCTTCCAAAGAAATTCCAAGACTGATCTTCAGAATGGACTGGTTAGATCTCCTTGCAGTCCAAGGGACTCTCAAGAGTATTCTCCAATACCACAGTTCAAAAGCATCAATTCTTCGGCACTTAGCTTTCTTCACAGTCCAACTCACATCCATACATGACCACTGGAAAAACCATAGCCTTGACTAGATGGACCTTAGTCGGCAAAGTAATGTCTCTGCTTTTGAATATGCTACATAACCTACCATTTTTGCTGATACTTTTTGGATTACACCTTTAGGGGGCTTCTTGCTATTCATGCATGTTTACATTTCAGCAGTCATAAGGTCTTAAACCTCTTTTCTACTTTTTATGGGAGAAAATCAATATATATCAACATGGTCATATAAACAAGAATTGCAGATGTTTGCTGTCCTCTGGAGTGTTTGTCCACCCTGGTATGTAGTTAACTGGGACTTCACAGATGGGATTTCACAATAGTGGTAAAGAATCCGCCTGCCAGCACAGGAGACACAAGAGGTGCGGGTTTAATCCCTCCAAGGGATCCCCTGGGGATCCTGGGAGGATCCCCTGGAGTAGCAAGTGGCAATCCACTCCAGTATTCTTGCCTGGGAAATCTCATGGACAGAGGAGCCTGGCGGGCTATAGTCTGTGGGTCTGCAAAGAGTCAGACGTGGCTGAGCACACATATAGCTAATTAATTCTCTCAGTCTCTCTCCATATGTGATATACATGCATGTATATATGCAGACACTTATATACACACACACAGTCTTGCAGTCCTGAAAACTACCCATGTTGCTCTTGGAAAAATGTAACATGCCAGCTCACTTGGCAAACAGCAAGGAATGGATTTTACTTGGTGTGTGTGTATAGTTTATACTAAGGTGAAATATTAAAGGGAACTATGGCCTCCTAACTAGGAACTTGGCAACACTAATACTGACTGAGGGTTTTTCTCCTTGCTGTCCAGGCTCATCTTAAACAAAACCTGGACCCAACACTCACTCAGTCCCAATGGGCTTCTTTAAGTTTACATTCCCAGACTGGGATCTTGACTTCAAATGCCTGAGGGCATGGAGTCAGGAGGCTGTCCAGCTGTTACTGCCACTCCTTCCGCATGGACGTTGAATGAAGGTGGGCTCTTCCTGCCAGTGTTCAGTCCCTGCAGCACGTGGGGTGCTCCAGGCCAGTTTTCTTTTGCATCACCTGCAGTTCTTAATTGTGTACATGAAGATCCAAGAACCGGTGTATCACCATGGGGAAACATGTTTAAATGCAAATACCTGGAGGTTCATTTTTAATAGTGTGGGGTTTGAAATATCTTCCCTGTAGACTGCTTTGTTATCAAGCATCCCTGGTGGTTTGAATCACAGACCATACTTTGTACAACTTTGACTTAGGAAAAAAATTTTAGTTAAAAAATATCCATTCAGTTTTCCAGGGACTAAGGAGTCAGCAAAATAATATAAACATATATTTATAATAAAAATATAATATGGAGACCGTCTGTATATGAAAGCATTTATAAAAATCATTACACATTTATATGCCATTAAAATAATTACAGTAAATACCAATAGTGCATGTAATTGGAAGTACACATGACATGATCAGAATCAAGAATGTTCCCTGGACTGGCTCTGATTTTTCCATCTTCCTTGTTGAGCTCAATTTTTGAAGGCCGTGGTGATNATAACCTACCATTTTTGCTGATACTTTTTGGATTACACCTTTAGGGGGCTTCTTGCTATTCATGCATGTTTACATTTCAGCAGTCATAAGGTCTTAAACCTCTTTTCTACTTTTTATGGGAGAAAATCAATATATATCAACATGGTCATATAAACAAGAATTGCAGATGTTTGCTGTCCTCTGGAGTGTTTGTCCACCCTGGTATGTAGTTAACTGGGACTTCACAGATGGGATTTCACAATAGTGGTAAAGAATCCGCCTGCCAGCACAGGAGACACAAGAGGTGCGGGTTTAATCCCTCCAAGGGATCCCCTGGGGATCCTGGGAGGATCCCCTGGAGTAGCAAGTGGCAATCCACTCCAGTATTCTTGCCTGGGAAATCTCATGGACAGAGGAGCCTGGCGGGCTATAGTCTGTGGGTCTGCAAAGAGTCAGACGTGGCTGAGCACACATATAGCTAATTAATTCTCTCAGTCTCTCTCCATATGTGATATACATGCATGTATATATGCAGACACTTATATACACACACACAGTCTTGCAGTCCTGAAAACTACCCATGTTGCTCTTGGAAAAATGTAACATGCCAGCTCACTTGGCAAACAGCAAGGAATGGATTTTACTTGGTGTGTGTGTATAGTTTATACTAAGGTGAAATATTAAAGGGAACTATGGCCTCCTAACTAGGAACTTGGCAACACTAATACTGACCGAGGGTTTTTCTCCTTGCTGTCCAGGCTCATCTTAAACAAAACCTGGACCCAACACTCACTCAGTCCCAATGGGCTTCTTTAAGTTTACATTCCCAGACTGGGATCTTGACTTCAAATGCCTGAGGGCATGGAGTCAGGAGGCTGTCCAGCTGTTACTGCCACTCCTTCCGCATGGACGTTGAATGAAGGTGGGCTCTTCCTGCCAGTGTTCAGTCCCTGCAGCACGTGGGGTGCTCCAGGCCAGTTTTCTTTTGCATCACCTGCAGTTCTTAATTGTGTACATGAAGATCCAAGAACCGGTGTATCACCATGGGGAAACATGTTTAAATGCAAATACCTGGAGGTTCATTTTTAATAGTGTGGGGTTTGAAATATCTTCCCTGTAGACTGCTTTGTTATCAAGCATCCCTGGTGGTTTGAATCACAGACCATACTTTGTAAAACTTTGACTTAGGAAAAAAATTTTAGTTAAAAAATATCCATTCAGTTTTCCAGGGACTAAGGAGTCAGCAAAATAATATAAACATATATTTATAATAAAAATATAATATGGAGACCGTCTGTATATGAAAGCATTTATAAAAATCATTACACATTTATATGCCATTAAAATAATTACAGTAAATACCAATAGTGCATGTAATTGGAAGTACACATGACATGATCAGAATCAAGAATGTTCCCTGGACTGGCTCTGATTTTTCCATCTTCCTTGTTGAGCTCAATTTTTGAAGGCTGTGGTGATGTAAATGTCAACCATGCCAAGGTTCTGCCTCTCCAGGTTGCCAGGGTCAAGCTGGCAGGTGAGGACACGTCTAGGCTACATTTAGCCGTGCTGTATTTTCTGAGAGACAGAAAACAGGAAGAAAACTCTTTATTTTGATAGGTGAAGACAGGAGTAAGAATTATTTGCCTACAGTCAGTGAGCCAATCAAGTTAAAGAACAGATGACAATTGAACATGGCTAAGAGTAGTGGGGCTGCTCACTTATTTTTTATTGAATATTGAAATTGTTGAGCACTTCCTTATATTTTGTTGCATTGGGGTACCCCTTTTCTTTTCACATCATTTCTCCTCCATATCTGTTGAGGATGTCTGAGGTTTTTTGACTGTGGTGTTCTCTCCAACCCAAACTCCCTCTAGACATGCATACTAGCTAGAGCTTAATTTTTCTATATCTGTTTGCTTCCTATGTCCCTTGCCTTCCCCTATTGCTGTCATTGGGTTCAGAGCAGGCAAAAAATGTGGAGTTCTAGTCTAAGATGAAAGTTTCCCGGGGTGAGTATCTCTGTCCCAGATCAAAACCCTTTCCATTCTGGTGTTTGAAAGACTTCCTTACATACAGCTTGATTCCTCATCTGAGGACCCAAGCAAAGCCAATGGTCCCAAGACATCCCTACACACTGATAAGAACTGGGGTTAAATATAAATGTATATATTTATATTCCCAAGTGAAGGAAGTCAACACATCCCAGGGAGAGGATTCTTACCAGCTACTTGGAATGCACAACCCAGGTCCTCATTCTCAGATTTGAAAAACATCTGAAATATATGAAGAATACCAAGAGCATGAAAGAGAAAAACCAAGAAAAAGAAATTGAAAAGCTTCTAATAGAAACTGATAATTTGATTACAGAGGATAGTGGAGATTAAGAACTCATGAAAAATTAGAGAAAAGTTTTAGAAATTTAACATATCTTGAATAAAGAAAAATCTTCCAAACAACAGTTTGAAGATAACCCCGAGGAAATTGCCTAGAAATTAAAACAGTGACAAAAATAAAGGAACTTGGAAAAACATATAAAACAGAAAAATCAGTCTGTGTGTTTTAACAGAGGAGATCCAGAAATGGGAAACAAAGAAAAGTGTGGGGTGGATATTTTCAAAGAAATATGAGAGTGATTTCCCACAACTAAAGAGAGAACTGAGTCTTCAGAGTAAAGGGGCTAGAGATGGCTTGAATCGGTGAAGACACTTGGATTCACACTTGTGACATTTTGTATACTAAGACAAAAGATATCCTAAATTCTGGAGATTTGGGGGAAAATGCTCACTTATGTTAGGAAGAGTCAGAACCGCCTAGAAATCATGGACACCAGGAAACAGCATAGAATGCCATAAAACATTTGAGAAAAAAAATACTCTGAACCTAGACTTTTATATTCAGCCAAACCNCACTTGTGACATTTTGTATACTAAGACGAAAGATGTCCTAAATTCTGGAGATTTGGGGGAAAATGCTCACTTATGTTAGGAAGAGTCAGATCCGCCTAGAAATCATGGACACCAGGAAACAGCATAGAATGCCATAAAACATTTGAGAAAAAAAATACTCTGAACCTAGAATTTTATATTCAGCCAAACCATTAATCACATAGAAAGCAAACTAAAATGTCTCCAAAACACAAGGACCTAGGAAATGTAGTCTGCAGGCACCTTTATTTGTACAAAGTTGCTCAAAAAATATGCTAAAGAAAAAAAGGAAAAGGAAGAGGAATGAGGAAGGGATGGAGGGAGAATTGGAAGGGATGTGATAAATAGTGGCACCGATTGGTGTGAGTTAGTTGTACGATTGTAGCTGTATTAGCAAGCCTGGAGAACAATAATTGTACAGAGTGGATCATATTATATTAAAGAAGAAAATTAAACATGATTTAGATGCTAGATGATACTGACATGGTGACTAAAACATATGCTATTTTCTTCAGGAAAATAGGCCAGTTGCAGGATAAACAAAACCATGGCTCAAGTGTGCAGCAAACATTAGTAGGGTGTGATACTGAGCAAGTGAAGTGAAGGAAGAGTGTTTTCTCTTTTGAGTGGTGTAGAGGTGATGACATTGACCTGTGGAGAGAAGTAACTGTACTCTTAACACATTACTTGGTTCTTCTGTGAATTAAATATACAGAAACACGTACCAGTCGGATTTCACTGTGGGAAAAATACTAAAGTCTTTTAAGAAGAATGGAGTTTAAGGCAGGGAGTTTGATACTTGATAATCATTGAAAGGATAGGAGGAGTGAAAATTTAAGCCACCACTGTGGAATCTTTGGTTCTAGCTTGACAAGTGGGATCAAAATGTCTGGAAGCTGCAGCTGCCCCAGAGGGGAGAGAGCTGTAGAGAATCATCACAGATGTTAATAGAAACTCTGCCAGTCCCCAGGGGACTGGCAGGGAAGAGGGACCATGGCACCTAGCTGGCTGCTGCAAACTCCTGTTAATGCCAGCCACCACCTCTGCCAGAAAAATAGGGCTTTCTCTCCCTTTCTGCCTTCCAGCATTTCTCAGTGCGTCTCACTCAACCACTCCAAATTGATTCTAGAACCCTCTTGGCAAGGGGGCATCAAGGGAATGTGGCTTGAGGTGTCCCACTCCTGCAATAGTGGACAGATATAGAACAGATTGGGACTGCATGTTAGCTAGAAGCAAAATCCCCTACCAAGGATAATATCAGTTAATTTATTTCTAGTGTTTAGAACTGGCCTATGGGCAAAATGGAAAAGATGTAAAAAATAGTGATAAGAACACAACAAAAATATTATCAATGTTTAAGGTAGAATAAAAAATATTTAAGGATAACTATTAACATATTCAGAGGTAACTAATAGAATTAAAGTAAATTAAACTTCTCTTAGAGCAGAAATAGATAATGACTTAAACGTTTCCATCAAAAAGTTATGCTCTAAGCTATAAGTGGTATAGGGAACCATGACAAGTAGTAAAAACAAGCAGAAAGCAGAAATAGGAAGTGGTATGTGGGGTTGAGTGGGTAGGGGTGGGACGTGAGACTGTTGCTTTTTATTTTAAGATCTTTTTATACTGCTTGATTAAAAAATACATATATTGCTTTAACAAAACTTAAATTATAAAAGGCTCTTGTTATTAATATTATCATCACCAAATAAAGGTATTGCTTAAGATGAAAAAAATTTAAGAAATTTGCCCATCTAATGACTTTCCTACCCTGCTGGATTATTGAAGCTCCTTTGTTCAATTTGAATCAAAGTGATCAGGATTTTGTTTTTCGTTAGTGTTGAAAATGAATCAGTTAGTTCCTCTGTCTGCCTTTCGCGTCTCTGTGTTTACCCCGCACCTGCCGCAGGGGTGTGCTTGGGTGTGCTGGGGTGCCTCTGAGCTCAGCCTCCCTTGCTGTTTGATTTCAGGAAAGCACACACACCATGTCTGGCTCACACTGCTGTTTGGAAGAGGGTGGGACCAGGATCCAGATGGACGCGATTAGATCAGATTTATCTGAAGGTATTCAGGGGAGGGAATTTAATCAGGAATCCTGAGTTGCAGTGTATTAGTTGAACTGTTTTACAGTGAGCATGTCTTACTTTATAAAAATAGTAACAAATCATCATGGAGAAAGAAAAAAAATGATGTGTGCACACCTGTGCTAATGTATTTAATGTTGTTTTCCTTTTAAATAAGACAGCTTTGGTTGATTTCTGGCTTCCCTACTCCAAAGAAGTGAATCTCTGCAAACCTAAGTTAGGTAGAAATGAGCCATTTTTCTTAAAATATCCACCAAAAGAGAGCTCAAGGTCATGTCAGCTTAGGACATGCTGACTAAATGTACCGAAACAGACTTCCTTAGTGCAGGATTTCTCAGGAGTCAGTGCTATGCTCTTGAGAATATCTACGGTAAAGTGTGTGGTATCCCTTATCCTTATTTCACTCAGTAGCTCATGGAATTAAGACTGTGTGAAATGTATATTTGAAATTTGGAAGTTTAAATTTGAAAGTCAGGAGAGGAGAAAAAGAGGAAAATAGTAAGGAAGAACTTGATAACATTTAGGCGGAGAAATTGTTATTTTGGAAAGTAACTGAACAATTCTAAAGTTGTTGGAAAATAGTCCCAGTGTCCGTCTGTATCTATCTGTCCTCCATATCTATCATTTAATTTATTTTTTGATATACTTACTTTACAGGAGATTCGCTAAATACATGTGATCCAATTAACTAAATGCAATTTTGGAATCCATTTTCCAAGTAAATATTTCCCTATTCTTAATAAAAAGTAACCATTTAAATAACCACTTGTTATTTTAAAGGTACTTTCTTTCATCACTGATTTCAGGAATAAGATTGTAAGAACTGCACCATTTTGGCTGAAATTTAGACTAATGTATCTATAAGACTAGGAGGAGATAAAAAGAAGTGTTGTTTTTCAGTTGCTCAGTCATGTCTGACTCTTTCCTACCCCATGGATTGCAGCACTGTAATCCATGTATATCACCAGCTCCCGGAGCTTGCTCAGACTCATGTCCGTTGAGTCAGTGATGCCATCCAACCGTTTCATCCTCTGTTGTCCTCTTCTCCTGGCTTCGATCTTTCCCAGCATCAAGTCTTTTCTAATGAGTCGGCTCTTCATACCAGGTGGCAAAAGTATTGGTGTGTCAACTTCAGGATCAGTCCTTCCAAAGAATATTCAGGATTGGTTTCCTTTAGGATTGACTGGTTTGATCTCCTTGCAGTCTAGGGGACTCTCAAGAGCCTTCTCCAACACCACAGTTTGAAAGCATCAATTCTTAGATTTTAAAAAAAAGCATTAATGTTATCCAATCTAGACAGGACTGACTTTCAGTTAATTGGAAGATTTGTTGCAGGAACACAGGGGCAAGTCTCTGGGAAGAAAGAAAAAGGATGAAACAATGAAAATATAAAAATAAGAAAGGTCTTTGTAACACAGTTAGCTTTGTTTTCTTCTCAGTAGAAGCATTTTTATCTGACAAATTCCCCAGAGCTTTCTTTACTTTTGAAGCCCAATTTTATTTTATTTTTAAATGTGTTTATTTATTTTAATTGGAGGATAATGACTTTACATTATTGTGATGGTTTTTCCCATCAGCATGAATTGGCCATAGGTATACA
>SJYW01014369.1:0-59289 GCA_006410735.1 Raphicerus campestris
ACTATATTGTGCACATCATAATGACTTTTAAAGGTGTTTATATTCTAGAGAAGTCAGGTGTTCTTGAAATTTGGCGCATAGTTGACATAGTCATTCCTTGGAGTCATTTTTTAAAATTCTTGTGATATAGTTAATTATAAATAATCCGTCAGCAAACAAAAAGAAAGAAAGAAAATTGACATAATCAGGTTAGAGCCATCTTACTCTCCCACCCAAACACAAACCATTGTTTCTGAATTAAATCTTCTATCTTTCCCTCCTATTAAAAGGATGGGGATCTTGGTTCTTTTCAAAGGTCCATCCCCTCTCCTTATGGTTTGGGGCTATTCCTTCATCCTCCTCTATAATGACATTATCACTTAGATATGTTAACAGTCATTTTAGACTTGATTATTCACTCCTGTAGGTATTTTCTTTTTTTGAACATCAAATTTTTTTAACTAGATCATCTCCACAAAAAATATAAACACTTACCAGCCAATACAACAACCAAAAACTTCCCTTGCTCCATTTGACCAACTGTAGCCACCATCCTGTTTCTTTAATCTTCCTCTCCAAAAACAAAAACTAAACCAACCAACCAACCAAAGAAACAAAACCTTAAGATGTGTCCCACGTGTACATCTTTTGCTCTTCATACACTTCAGTCTTTCTGTCTCACTATACCTCTGAAACTATTCTTGCCAGAGACTAATGATTGCCATGTTGCCAATTCATTGTCACCTCTATGTCATCTGTGTCCTCACTACTTAACTTTTGGGAAGCATTTGCTATAGTTAACCACTCTTGTTCAATTGTAAAACTTTCTCCCCTTGGGCTTCCCTGGTGGCTCAGAGGTTAAAGCATCTGCCTGCAAGGTGGGAGACCTGGGTTCAATCCCTGGGTTGGGAAGATCCCCTGGAGAAGGAAATGGCAACCCACTCCAGTATTCTTGCCTGGAGAATCCCATGGACAGAGGAGCCTGGTAGGTTACAGTCCACGGGGTCGCAAAGAGTTGGACACGACTGAGCGACTTCACTTTCACTTTCTCCCCTTGATTACTATGACATCACCTTCTTACCTCACAGGTTATTCCTTCTCAGTCTCTGGCTGATTCTTCTTCCTCCGCTGCACAACTTTGAAATGTTGGAGATGCCTATAGCCCAGTTCTCTATCTACAATCTGCTTGGATAACTTCATCTAGTCCCCAAATTTTAAGTTTCATGTATAAACTCATAACTGACATATTTATGTCCCCAGCCTTGACTCCATTCCAGATCAATATATTGATTTGTTTACCTGACGTTATCACTTAGATATCTTAACAGGTGTCTTAGATTTACCATCAATCCCCTTCACCAAAAGACCACTAGGAACACAACTGTAATTAATGAGTTAGGTTTC
The DNA here is from genome assembly GCA_006410735.1 of Raphicerus campestris. Taxonomy (NCBI): domain Eukaryota; kingdom Metazoa; phylum Chordata; class Mammalia; order Artiodactyla; family Bovidae; genus Raphicerus; species Raphicerus campestris. Next base: position 1,384 of record SJYW01014369.1, read on the forward strand.
TTACTTGTTTCAGTGAGAATGTACACCATGGAGAATCATATGACATCTCAGTAACAGGGTGTTAGAAACTTGGATTTGTGTGAACTGTGGTATTGGAGAAGACTCTTGAAAGTCCCTTGGACTGCAAGGAGATCCAACCAGTCCATCCTAAGGAGATCAGTCCTGAATATTCATTGGAAAGACTGATGCTGAAGCTGAAACTTCAATACTTTGGCCACCCAATGCAAAGAACTGACTCGCTGGGAAAGACCCTGATGCTGGAAAGATTGAAGGCCGGAGGAGAAGAGGACAACAGAGTAAGAGATGGCATCACCGGCTCGATGGACATGAGTTTGGGAAAGCTCCAGGAGTTGGTGATGGACAGGGAAGCCTGGTATGCTTTAGTCCATGGGGTTGCAGGGAGTTGGACATGACTGAGCGATTGAACTGAACTTAAATATTGTGACTGAGGGAAGGGCTCAAGGAACAGGGACTTTGCTCTGGATTGGAAGCTATAGGAAGGCAGAAGTAATTCTATAATTGTGTATTTTAGTTAGTATTATTGAGAGTGACTTGAGTATCAGCTACTGGAAAGAGTCTAAAATTATAATTAGCAAAGAAGCAGCAGTCACTCATATCAGCAAGGATAGGGACATGTTTGCTTCCTTTTTGTGGCTTGGACAATGGTTATATTTAGTCTATACTCAGACATGATTACAAAGTGATCTTTTTCTTGCTCTTGATCCATCATTGTCAGAGTGGCCTTGTCTGATGTTAATGTTCTGCGAAATCCACCCACCCCCCCCTTCAACATACCACTTTGCCAAGTAATCTCTTTCCCATTTGGCTCCCATCATGGTGCCTCCTTCTTGGTGACTATCACTTCCTTCCACTTTATTTCCTTCTTTGGAGCCGTCGCCAACATCTAAAAGAATGTTGTTCATTTGTTTGTTTACTGCCACTGCCTCACTGGAATATGACCTCATTAAGGGATGGAGTTTTTTTCCATCATATATTCACCTCTGTAAGCCCGACCTAAAGAAACCGGCCGCAAAGCCAAGGGCTCAAATTTATACTGACTGATTGTCACTAGGTTTATTTCCTCGAATACAGCCCTAAACAATTGGCAATTGCCTTTTTTTGTTTATTTTAACGGATAACTAAGGCACTCAACAAAAAGAAGTGAATCTGGGAGTCAAGAAAGTTGTCTTTTTTTCCAGAGTGCCCAACGTCTCTTAGGATGTGTTAGGACTACAGTACCTGAGACTTTTGAATTATCCCCTTTCCTGAAAATCTATTAAAGCCCTAACCTTGTTTCATTCTATTCTTTATGAAAGGATTATTCCCAGACTTTACATCTGTAACAGTTCCTTCAGACAGCCAGAGCCTTAAGGAAGAAACCCAACCCCCTTGCGCAATCTCCCAGAAGCAGATGCCACAGCGCCGAGGGCTTTACAGTGCGCATGTGCAACTGGAAGCGGCGAGGCGGGAAGTGTTGCGCAGGCGTGTTTGGCAGACTCGGAGGCGGCGACCCAAGCATCTGGGCAGCCCCAGCAGCCGTATTCCTTTAAACCGTGAGTTTCCGACGGTTTGATCCATGGCGCGGGATTGTGAGGGATTCGGAACGAATTCTAGATTGTGATTTCCCTCTCGTCGCAGCTCAGTAACTCCCCCAAACCCTTGCGGATCTCACTGACCCGCGGCGGGAATGTCCTGCGCCTGCGCACCAAGCATCCAGTTCGGTCTCGGGTCTGAGGGACTAACTAGGTCTTTCCCCGCGGAGCTCGCGGGCCGGGCCCCGGGAGGGGTCCTATTTATGTCCCCCTTCTCTTCCGCCCGGCGCTCCCAAGACGTGACGTTATCATTTCTCCACCACGTTGCACCGGCCCTTGGATGAACCTCCCGGCCCTCCCTTTCAGTAGTCAAAAGTTTTCCTCCAACCCTCTTCCTCCAGATCAAACCGTTCTCCACACTAAGGCCTCCCCCACCCGATTCGCTGCCTCTGCAGTTCCCACCACCGTCTGCTACCGGAGATTCCCCCGGTAGGCAGTTTTCCCTTCAGGCCCTGCCCGTATGTCTGGGAGGTGAAAGTGAAGTCCGTGGAATCGTTGGAAATGGTTCACGGTTTTCTTTCCTTTGGGGATTTGGACAAAGGTGCGTTTTTGTTTGCTTTGGGGACAGTAGCATTTTTAGTGCTTAGTTCACTAAATGATTTAAACTTCTCATCTTCTCCAGTATTCTGATTTTCACAGCTGCTTTGGTCCCCCTATGGACATGACCCTGTAGCTGGCATTTTGCACCCCACTTGCTTTGTGATGGAGCCTGCCTTGGGGATTCGGATGGATGAGCCAATGGCTTTTTCTCCCCTTAGTGGCCGGTTTCAGGCGGATGGCTCATTAAAAAAACAAGAGCAGAATTTTAAACCACCAGGTATGTGTTTATTTCCAAAGACATGTAGGCAACAATTCTCTAATTTCCATTATTAAAAAAACAACCAAAACACTGAATCTTAAAGTGAGTTATATGTTTATATAGGAGTATTTTACGAATCGGTAAAACATAAGATCTAGATTTAGGATTGGATTGCATTTTAGAAGGATTGTAGTCCAACCATGTCGTTTGACAGGTGAAGGTGCTAAAATCTAAATATTAGGGCTTGTCTAAGATCACAGTTTGTTGATAGCCAAACTAGAATTTCTCTTCTGGACCTGTGTTCTTATCTCTACTCACCATATTGCGTTCAGCTTGAATTTAGAAATGGACATTGGAGGGACTTTCACTTAAGTATTCAAAGGTAGAATTCACTGACAAAAGTAAATGAAGTGTCTGTAGCGGTAATCAAGGATTGTATCTCAGTGTACATCGTGAAATGTTTTATTCTCACCCAGACCTTGAAATGAGGAGAGTATCAAACAGTGCCTGATCTTGTACACTATAATGTGCACCTTTATTCCTGCTGTAGCACTGTGTCTGCAACACAGTAGACATTCAATAAATATTGATTAAATAGGAGTTCCAATTAACTTGATTATTTTGCCTCTAAAATGCAGCTAAATCTTCTTGTTCCATCTTTGTCTTAAGCATATTCAGTGCTTTTTTCAAAAATATTAATTTTGACTTTTTGTTCATGAGATATACCTATATACACACAAACACTACAAAATAGACTTTAACTTGAATCCTGGAAAAATATGACATCCTGTGCTTCTGCTTTCTGACTAAAGCTTAACTCGTCTTTGATGTTAAAGTACCCTGTTTGATGAAAGTACCCTTTGATGTCTCTATTTGATGAAAGCCACTATTATTCCAGTTAAAGTTTCTACACTTAAAACTTTACACTTAAAAGTTATTTTTGGCTTATGCTTTGTATTTGCTGCCCTCATGCAGTCCCCCAATTTTATCTTCCCATTCCCACTTTCATTCCCTTACACTTTGTTCCTGAATTACAGTGAAGTTTCTTACTTAAGCTGCCACCTTTCACTTCCTTTTTCATCTTCCAGTTCAGTTTGTACACTGCCAATAGAATAATCTTAAAATGCCCCTTTCATCCAGTTTCATGGATACTCTTCCTCTTCCCCTCCATTTTTTTGCAATTATCTGTTTTTTGAGATTCAGCTTTCCCTGTGTCATCAGACACATACAGTAACAGTCATTGTATTATTATTCTTATATTATTAAGCACTCTGTGTATCTTGCCTCTTCAGTAATACTATAAGTTCCTTGAAGGCAATATCTTGTATAGCTCCTGATGTACATTGTGCATTAGGCAGAATATATGAATAAATGAATCTGACTTGGCTCTAGCAAATGTTCAGGTAAAAGCTATTATTCTAATACTCTTCTGAAAATCTGCTAGGAAATAAAGAGTGGGGTGGTTTTTAGTCCAGATTTCCAGAGTTTTGTAGCTTTTGTGTCACAGAACATTGAACATTATAAACAGTACTTTTTATAATTTATAAAGCATGCTGAAATTGTATTCATATGGTTATTTTTTGTTAGACCCTTAATAAAAAGCTAACGTTATATCAGAAACATAACTTGAATAAGGAATAAAGCTGATGAAGTCCAGGCACATCACTGTTTCGTGATCTAGTATGATTTGCCTTGATAGAGTAACTTTTGAATGGTGGGATTTCTGTATATCTTTGTATTCCCAGAGCCTTATTCTGTTCAGCACATAGTAGATGCTTGAAAATATTTGAATGCATGTTTTAATGCAGGGATATAAAGTAAAAATCTTAGTATAATGGTTACATAGTATGACCCTTTGTTTTGGGATATTGGTCAGCTTTTTATATAGTAACTTTTTTCCTGATTATTGTACATGCTTAGAGAAGAAAATATAGAAAGAGAATATGCCACTGTCCAGATGTTGCCACTGTTGACATTTTGTTACCTTTCTTTAGTCTTCCTATGCATACAGAGATACATTAAAAAAAAAAAAGGAATCACAGCCAGTTTATTTCTAATCTCCATTTTTAATTTAGCAATATGTATCTTGAACATTTCTTAGTGTATTAAATATTCTGTAGCTTAGACTGCCTAATGTTCCATTGCATGGTATGCTATAATTTATTCAATTGCCTTCTCTTACTGAACCTTTAGATTTTTTGCCTTTTTCCTGCTACAAAAAATGCTACAATGAATGAAGTACCTGGCATAGTTTATTCCTTAATNAAGTGAGCTTTTAACCTTTGTCTTTTCCACTAAACTAAGCTTCACCAACTTTGTTCATTTGTATTTTAATACACCAATTGCTGGGTACTTTTTAAAACAGTGTTAAATGAGTGGGTCAATAGACTTGTCAGCAATACCTCTGTGAAACTGGGCAAGTGACTTAACTTCCCTGAATATGGTTTCCTTACCTGAAAGACCAGGATCATTATGTCTATTTTCCCAATATCACAGTGCTGTTATATAGATCTGAAAAAATGCTGTATCTGAAAAGATAATACATGTGTAGGTACTTTGAAAATATCTTAAACTGTCGCAGATGCAGAGTGTTGTTATAACTTTAAAAGTAGCTAATGCTTGGCCTAGAAATTGTAATAAAATCTGAGGATTCTTAAGTATGTAAATGTCCTTTGTATCCAGTAATTTATCACATTTTGAATTATTTCCTTTCTGTATTTTGACCATGCAGGCTTTTGCAAAGATCTGATATTTATTTAAAAGTAATGATTTATCTGCTTTCAGGATATAGGATATGCTGGTAATTGGGACAGTTTTTAAAGAGTATTTTTTAACATTCCTGTTACTTTTTAGTAGAGCTTCTTTCTAGGGTATACTGTGAATATTCAATATATAAAACTTTTCCAAGCCTGTAAGATTTTGCATCTTTGGAGGAAGGAAATAGTTTTCAAGAAAATTGCGTTGTGTCCTTGTCATGCCATCTAGTGATCACAGCTCAGATTGTTTAGTTATTTTTTAAACTTAGCTTGTTCGTTGGGTTGTACTCTATGCAGTGACAGTGTGTCTGTCAGAATGTAATTTTAGAGTAGCAGCAGTTGGGAATGAGTGACTCAGTTACTTTAAAGTTTTGTCTGTTTCTTCAAGAGGTGTGTGAGTTAGAGCAATTTGATGGGGTTTTAGTCTTATAATTTGAAGGTTTATTTTAGTTATTTTTGTTTGTAATTAATGTAACATATTACTTATGTTTTAGAGATTATTTTGAGACATTTTAACCTAAGAAAATATAAAATATACTCATTAATTGTAACTGAATTCTTTTTTGCCTTGACAGGTGTTAAAAAAGATATTGAGAAGCTTTATGAAGCTGTACCGCAGCTTGGTAATCTGTTTAAGATTAAGGACAAAATTGGAGAAGGTAATTTGGGTATATACTTTATTATCTTTATAAGCTCTTTTCCCCTCCTGTTTTCCTTTGTATGATCTTGATTTTCATTATTATTTCTTATTGGAAAAATACTCCTTTTAAAATACGAAGACTATAGTTTTATTACTAATTGGCATAACTTTTCTTTTTTCCTTGGAAATAAAGGAAGAATAAATAAATACAGTAAAATGAACAGTCCTATTTGAAACTTTATAATTTTATATTATTAAAAGTATTGATATCAATATATAAGTAAATGTTGATAATTTTCTATAAAAAATAAAAAGTTTAAGATTTAAGTGGGGGCATTTGACCAGGGAAAGCCAAATCTTTTTTTCTCTTTTTCCATTGCAGTTAGGTAGAATTAAACATATATGAAACCTAAGATGGCAAGTTGATGAAAATAAACTGGTACAATATTTAGAGGATAGTTAGTGTTTACATAAATACCATTCAGAGACACAATCATATTGACTGAATGAAGGCCAGATTTAGCAGACAGATGTGAAGGGAATGAGAAGATAAAAGATAATAGAATTTTGGTGACTATATTGAGAGATAGAAAATAAAAACTTAGTAAAAAGAAAAAAAACTTCCATTTCTTCATTGTTTGCTTTTCACAGTTAAGTGTCAGATGAGAAAAGGCTGAATCAGTGAGTGCAGAGAAATTAGAAGATGAAATGATTTGGGATATAAGAATCAAATCTTTACATGTGTTTTCTTACCTGTTTTTGACACTTAAGTCAATTTTCTTACGTTTTTTTCAGCTCTGACTTAGTATTCAAAAACTGTTCTGAAAAACTCGTCCGTGTCCTTTTTGTTGTTACAGTTTAGTTGCTAATTCATGTCCCACTCTTTGGGACCTCATGGACTGTAGCCCGCCAGGCTCCTCTGTGGGATTTCCCAGGCAAGAGTACTGGAGTGGATTGTCGTTTTCTTCTCCAGGGGATCTTCCCAACCTGCAGACTGAACCCATGTCTCCTTCATTGGCAGGGTTCTTTACACTGAGCCACCAGGGAAGTCCTCTGGTGTCCTCCTAACAAATAGCTAACTATTCTTGGGGAGGCAGAGGGTTGGAGTGTGATCNTAATGTAACATATTACTTATGTTTTAGAGATTATTTTGAGACATTTTAACCTAAGAAAATATAAAATATACTCATTAATTGTAACTGAATTCTTTTTTGCCTTGACAGGTGTTAAAAAAGATATTGAGAAGCTTTATGAAGCTGTACCGCAGCTTGGTAATCTGTTTAAGATTAAGGACAAAATTGGAGAAGGTAATTTGGGTATATACTTTATTATCTTTATAAGCTCTTTTCCCCTCCTGTTTTCCTTTGTATGATCTTGATTTTCATTATTATTTCTTATTGGAAAAATACTCCTTTTAAAATACGAAGACTATAGTTTTATTACTAATTGGCATAACTTTTCTTTTTTCCTTGGAAATAAAGGAAGAATAAATAAATACAGTAAAATGAACAGTCCTATTTGAAACTTTATAATTTTATATTATTAAAAGTATTGATATCAATATATAAGTAAATGTTGATAATTTTCTATAAAAAATAAAAAGTTTAAGATTTAAGTGGGGGCATTTGACCAGGGAAAGCCAAATCTTTTTTTCTCTTTTTCCATTGCAGTTAGGTCGAATTAAACATATATGAAACCTAAGATGGCAAGTTGATGAAAATAAACTGGTACAATATTTAGAGGATAGTTAGTGTTTACATAAATACCATTCAGAGACACAATCATATTGACTGAATGAAGGCCAGATTTAGCAGACAGATGTGAAGGGAATGAGAAGATAAAAGATAATAGAATTTCGGTGACTATATTGAGAGATAGAAAATAAAAACTTAGTAAAAAGAAAAAAAACTTCCATTTCTTCATTGTTTGCTTTTCACAGTTAAGTGTCAGATGAGAAAAGGCTGAATCAGTGAGTGCAGAGAAATTAGAAGATGAAATGATTTGGGATATAAGAATCAAATCTTTACATGTGTTTTCTTACCTGTTTTTGACACTTAAGTCAATTTTCTTACGTTTTTTTCAGCTCTGACTTAGTATTCAAAAACTGTTCTGAAAAACTCGTCCGTGTCCTTTTTGTTGTTACAGTTTAGTTGCTAATTCATGTCCCACTCTTTGGGACCTCATGGACTGTAGCCCGCCAGGCTCCTCTGTGGGATTTCCCAGGCAAGAGTACTGGAGTGGATTGTCGTTTTCTTCTCCAGGGGATCTTCCCAACCTGCAGACTGAACCCATGTCTCCTTCATTGGCAGGGTTCTTTACACTGAGCCACCAGGGAAGTCCTCTGGTGTCCTCCTAACAAATAGCTAACTATTCTTGAGGAGGCAGAGGGTTGGAGTGTGATCTGAGGCTAATAAGTTTGAAAGTTATAGCATGTATAGTGCCTTTTTGGTTATTTATGATGTACTTCAATACATTAAAGGTCTAGAAAATTTTGTAATGAGAAGTCTATCAATTTAACTCAGTGTTTCTCAAATTTAATTGACCACCCAATCTTTTTTTTTCTGTTTAGTTTCATGGTAAATTTTAAAGTTTAAAAAACTTTTAAAAATGAAAAATGTTGTAGGTTTTCCTCTTCTTAGATTATTATAATTTTTACTTCTAACAGACCTGAATCCAAGTCTAAAGATAGTAATTTCAAATGGTAATATTGTAGAAAGATAGATTCTTACTGGAATGGGTCATACCATAGAAATACCAACATTTTATGCTGATCCAATCAAACAGATTTACTGTATAGCTTTACTTAACTAATATACCACCTAAAGAAGTGACACCAGTTAAGAATGTATTAAAAATTAAAACTAAGTTCCATTTATTAATACAAATGTATTTGCTTTTTGTGTTCAGTATCATTAGAATATTAATGATAAATTATGATAATTTTAGTTTCCAAACAGTTTTTAAGAATTATTTTAGCATTGTCTCATAAACATTTTAAAAGCCAAATATTAAAAGATTCTAATAAATTGTTTTACAGGCACTTTTAGCTCTGTTTATTTGGCCACAGCACAGTTACAAGTTGGACCTGAAGAGAAAATTGCTCTAAAACACTTAATTCCAACAAGTCATCCCATAAGAATTGCAGCTGAACTTCAGTGCTTAACAGTGGCTGGGTAGGCAACTGCTGTATATGATTTTTAAGATTTTTGGATATTAATAGATAGCTCATAGAGTTGATGAGATTGTGTGTGAATTAAACATATTCTTCAGTCGGGTGTTTACAGTTTGCTGGCCCTTCTCCTCTAATCTTGGAATGGCTAGTGAAGTTTATATTAATTTTTAGGGTGGATTTCCCTTGAGGTTCAGCTTGACTTCTGTTCTCTTAGGACTTCTTCTAATCTTCCTACCAAATCATAGACCTTGTCTTCCATGGTCTAAAATGTGGGGATCTCCCTAGATATTAACAGCTTCATCTCTTTTTTTATTTTGAACAACAGCATCTTCTAGCATGTCTTTGTCATTGGTGTCTCTCTACTATGTCACTCCTGTCAANACCTTGTCTTCCATGGTCTAAAATGTGGGGATCTCCCTAGATATTAACAGCTTCATCTCTTTTTTTATTTTGAACAACAGCATCTTCTAGCATGTCTTTGTCATTGGTGTCTCTCTACTAGGTCACTCCTGTCAACATAGACACGTAGTGTAGTATCTCTTATCCTTCCTGCACCTCTGTCCCTCTTGCAGCTACTCCATCATTTCTTTGCTCTCCTTCACAGCTAGACTTCTCAAAAATTAACCTGCACAAACCTGTTTTCACTTACATACCTCCCTTTTAACTACACAGAGAGACACACACACGAGTGAGGCCACTCTCTGTGCTAAACTGAAACTATTAATCCTTTAGAGTCAGCCCTGACTTCATTTTGCCAGTTCCTTTTTCTGTTCACATGAACGCCTGGCAGTGTTTAGCATAACTGATTTGAATCGTTGTCTTTAGACTTCTCTACTGTTATCTATTCCTTGATTTCTCCCTGCTTTATTTGGCCTTCATTTTTGGTATCTTTGTCAGGTCTTCCTCTTCTGCCTGACCCCTAAATGTTGGAGTTCTTCCATACTTGATCCTGGGCTTTCTTTCTCTAGGCTTTCTTAAGTGGCGTCATGTATTCCACATGGGTTTAAATACATAGTAGTGATTCCCACAATTGTATGTAACCTCAGAACTCGTATTTATATATAAATTCATATTTATATATAAAAATTTGTATATATATAACTCAGATTTATATATCTANAGTTAGTTTCCTGGTGTTATTTATGTATTGCTAAAATTGCATTTTTTTAAAAAAAAACTTCATAAAGTTTCAGTTCATTTGACCTTTCCTCCAAAGTTCATTGTGCATTTTTCCACTAGGGGGCAAGACAATGTCATGGGAGTTAAATACCTGTCTCTTATACACATCTATTTGACATTTCCATTTGGGTACCTAATAAACATCTCAAACCTAGTGTGCCAGAAAGTAAATTTAATCCACCTTCATTGGCCCCCAGAATTACCTGTTGCCACAATCTGTTTTCATCTATCCATCTCAGCAAATGGCACCAGAGTCTACCTAGATACCGAAGCCAGAAATCATCACACTCAGTTTCTCCATATCTCTCCTAGTCCACATCCATCATCATGCCCTGGCAGTTTTGCCTCCCAAATACATCTAAAATCTCACCCATATCTGTTTACCTCCTCAATTGCTGTCTTAGTCCAAGCCTCGATTACGACATAGCCTGCTTCTTCTCTTCCTGTCTTAAACCCATAGTCAAAGTACAGCCAGACTGAGCCTTAAAATATAAAAATATGTATGTATGTAATTCAGATTGGATACTGTTAGTTCCACTAATTGTTCAGTGTTTTCTCAATGTTCTTTGAAAAATATCCAACTTTATCTCATGTCAGTCTTTCTACTTTGTTCACTGTGCCCTAGTTTCTCCAGCTTTTCAAATTTGAGTCAGGAGCTTTCTCACTTCAGGGCCACTCCCCATACTGCTTCCCTAACCAGGAAGACCCCTGCCAGTCTTTGCATGCTGACTCCTTATGTTTCTGCCCTGAGCAACAACAGTATCACTTCAAAGTAATCTTTGATTTAAATGAGATCCTTTTTTTTTTNACCCCCAAGGAGAAGATAAAATTGTGTTAGTAAGACAGTATACATCGTTAGATGTGCCATGGCTCAGTGGAAATAGCTAAGAGACTTAGAAAGGGTCTAGTTTTTTTTTTAAACCTTATACATTTCTCCAGGCTTCATTTTAGTAAAAAATTTCTTATTTCAACACTAAAAGTTTTTCGGTGTTTTTTTTTTTTCTGGTGATGATATACATAGAGGCATTGTAAGCTGACAACTTAAAAACTGCTGTTTATACCATGGATCATATTGAGTATAGTAAGGAAAATAGAACCATAACCTCTTTTCTTGGGCTTCTGTACTCCTGACTTGTAAATTTAAACCATGATTTTTAATTTATTTTTATTTTAAACTTGTTTAATTAAAAGTTATCTGCTATGATGCCATCTCTGTCACCATCAGAGAACAAAGGATCATGTTTACATCTGCTTTCCTTGTCTGCACAAGCCATTGGAAGAAGGGGAGAAAAGATGTTTTCTCTGTGTGGGAGATATCTTTCCTTAATTTTCAGTAGTTAGCCATTAAATTGTCTAAGAAAAGTTTTACCTTGTCTGTAAAACTTAACTTTTCTTTCTTCAAGAATATTTTAAATCCTTAATTTATCACCAAAATATTTACAGTTTCTGTGTGAATATGGTTTGAGCATATTATGATGTTACTAAGCTTTCAGTGTTACAGAGAAATAAAAATGCTTATTTTTGTTTCATAGGTATGCCTTGGTAGACTTTGGTTTGGCCCAAGGAACCCGTGATACTAAAATAGAGCTTCTCAAATTTGTCCAGTCTGAAGCTCACCAGGAAAGCTGTTCACAAAATAAATCCTGTGTAATCACCGGCAACAAGATTTCATTGAGTGGCCCAGCAGCACCTAAAGAGCTGGATCAGCAGTCTACCCCAAAAACTTCTGTTAAAAGGCCCTACACAAATGCACAAATTCAGACTAAACACGGAAAAGATGGAAAGGTTCTACCTCTTTGATTTCTTAAGTACCAGTACAGTTTTAGAAATGTACTCTGTCCAACAGAGGGAGTTCTAATTCTAGGATGATACTTGCAACTAAAAAATACATATATATATGTTGTTTATACTTGTTATATATTCAGTTTGTTAGATTTCACTGAGATTTATAATGGATTGTTTTATGATTTGAAAACTGAAAATTCTGTTTGGTAGATTTATAATGTCTTTGTCACTACAATTGTATTATATAACAAAAATGGAAAATAATAAATTTACCCCTGCATGTGTAAAGTTTATATTGTCCTTTTTAAAAGAAAAACATTAGTTATAGAGGAAAAAAATTCTGAAGTGTCTATCTCCATTTTAGCTGCACAGCAACATGTAACATCCATGCAGGTGGTTTTATAATTTTTCAGTTATGTGTATTTGTGGACTGTGATAACACTGTATGGCAGTTAAGAACTCTGTCTAGACTATTTTCTCCTTTCACAGAAGTGTTTTGGTGCCTGAGGATGACTTGGATGCAGCTGCTTTTGTTTTATGTCACTTAACTCTCAAAACTATGGCAGAGTACAGCTGGCAGAAAGTGTTACAGATATAATCCTTCTTTTCCTTGTTTTTGTTGGTATTGTAGGAGGGATCTGTAGGCCTTTCTGTCCAGCGCTCTGTTTTTGGAGAAAGAAATTTCAATATACACAGCTCCATTTCACATGAGAGCCCTGCAGTGAAAGTAAGTAATGTAGCTTAATAGTGCAATCATCAGTCAGTGTCACGCTGGAGAGAATTTAGGGAATGGCTAGAATAGGTTTTATTATCAGTACGTTATTAAGGTTTTTTTCTTTAGCAGAAGGTGTTACTGCTTTGAGCATCTATCTATCTAGTCAGTGCTTTCATTTTCTCCAGGTATGAACTTTTCTAGTGGAATTTTTCATCATTTTTGATTAGCTGCCTATTGTTGCTGTTTCTCTGAGGGAACATTTAGACTGTCTGAATGGCCTTATCTCTCATTGGCTGGAGTTGTGAGCTCCCAACAATTAACACATTTGTGATACACAGTTGATGGTGTAAAGATGTTTGTAAAGTTTACAAAATTGTCGTCAATGTTAAATGGTTTTAAATGGACTTAAGATATCCTGTAGCAGCTAGATAGCATGAGCAACAAATTAAAACTGATTTTAGCTGATGTAATTGTGCAGTTTACAGTTCTGAAATGGAGTTAGACACTAGAACGTAACTATTTTATACTTTTGTAACATTTCAGGGAAAGTTCTAATAAAGTGCAATTCAAATATTCACCAAACTAGGACTGGTTAGTAAATTTTTATGTTTACTCAACACAGAAACCTAAAAAGGCCTTAAATGTTTTGATAGGCAAGTGTTTGTTTACATTCCAACAGCCTGTTCAGCAGTTTTGAAAGTTATACTTCCCCTATTGCTTTTACTGTTACTAGCATATACTAGCATTGTGTTAAATGTCATGAAAATAGAGACTATGACTTTTCTTTTACAGCTTATGAAGCAGTCAAAGACTGTGGATTTACTGTCTAGAAAATTAGGAACAAAAAAGAAGACCATTTCTACAAAAGTTATGAATAGTGGTGTGATGAGGAAAACTGCCAGTTCTTGCCCAGCTAGCCTGACCTGTGACTGTTACGCAACAGATAAAGTTTGCAGTATTTGCCTTTCAAGGTAATGTGCTTTGATGGTGCTGTAAAACCACCAGTATTGTGCCAGACAAGATGAGAAATTACATTGATTTTGATGGACAATTGATATAAGTGAGTAGAAAGGAAAAAGGCGGCCCTGTGAACAGCACAGGCACTAACACAGATAAGTACCTTGAAGAGTAGAGGACAGCTGTTGTCAGGCTTGTCCCTTTACACACTTGTGCTCTTTGGGAAGCACATTTGCTTTTACATGAAATGGTTTTGTAGCAGTAGGGATAGCTCTTTTGAAACTTTAAGATTGCACGCTTTACTTGATGATTTAAGCTTATCTTTTCTTTATTCCTGCCTGTGTAGGGTAACCTGAGCCAAATACTAGAACTCTTCTCTCACTCCCACCTCCCAATTCTTTTGCCACACATGAATTCCTTTCTTCCGTTCAGGACTTTCATAAGCTTTCATGAGCCTTTCCTGATTAACTCAAGTGTATTAGTGAACAAGTATCTCCATAATTAATCACGCCAAACAGAAATTTTTTATATCCCAGAGTTCCTGTTTTATTCTATTTTTCCGTTATGACTCTTATCCTACACTACCTCTTTTTATGTGTGAAAGTACCTTGAAGCCCTTCTGAAATAAGGCCTTGGAACTGGTGTGTGGGGAGAGGCCTATAGAAGCAAAATCCAGGATTTTCATCCCACTGGGTTATCATTTGTTTTATAATAACATTTATTTATATAGATGTCAAAGTAGAATTTACTGTGAACTAGACTGATGAGTGTTATTTTTTTGGTCTTAAATAATTAAACTTATTTCATCATCATAAGGCGGCAACAGGTTGCACCCAGGGCAGGTACGCCAGGATTCAGAGCACCAGAGGTCTTGACGAAGTGCCCCAATCAAACTACAGGTATGTTGCACCAGAAATACAGAATCCAGTTAAATTGGTTGCCATAAATTTCATCTTATGATTTTTGTCTACTTATGACTCAATTTGAGCTCTTCTGCTTTTAACTAAATTATGTAAGTGGTTCTAGCAGTGTGACTGGAGAAGGCAATGGCACCCCACTCCAGTACTTTTGCCTGGAGAATCCCATGTACAGAGGAGCCTGGTAGGCTGCAGTCCATGAGGTCACTGAGAGTCGGACCCGACTGAGCGACTTCACTTTCACTTTTCACTTTCATGCATTGGAGAGGGAAATGGCCACCCACTCCAGTTTTCTTGCCCGGAGAATCCCGGGGACAGAGGAACCTGGTAGGAGGCCATCTATGGGGTTGCACAGAGTCGGACACGACTGAAGTGACTTAGCAGCAGCAGCAGCAGCAGTAGTGTAACATTTCGTTTTTGAAATAGTATTATTAATGAAATCTAGTGTTGCCTCCCCCCCCCAATAGATTGCATTTTGCTTATCTATTTATTTGATGATTTAGAAATAATTTTAACATTACCTTTATGGGGGAAAAAGTTGTATTTAGTAGTCTTTGCTAACTTAAGACTTGTAACTTGTTATGTTTGCCTAATACCTCAAAATTCTTCTGTGACACACATGATTGTGTGTTTGATTAAAAGGTTTTTTTGTTATTATGAAAACAGTATAATACTGTTAAAGAGATTTTTTTAAATTAATTTTTTATCAAAGGATAATTGGTTTACAGAATTTTGTTTTCTGTCAAAACTCAACATGAATCAGCCATAGGTATACATATATCCCTTCCCTTTTGAACCTCCCTCCCATCTCCCTCCCTATCCCACCCCTCTAGGTTGATATGGAGCCCCCGTTTGAGTTTTCTGAGCCATACAGCAAATTCCCCTTGGCTATCTATTTTACATATGGTAATGTAAGTTTCCATGTTACTCTTGCCATTCATCTCACCCCCTCCTCCCTTCTCCCCATGTCCATAAGTCTGTTTTCTATGTCTGTTTATCCTTTGTTGCCCTGTAAATAAATTCTTCAGTACCATTTTTCTAGATTCTGTATACATGCATTAGACTGCTATATTTCTTTTTCTCTTTCTCACTTCACTCTGTATAATAGGTTCTAGGTTCAGTCACCTCTTTAGAACTGACTCACATGTGTGCCTTTCTGTGGCTGAGTAATGTTCCATTCTGTATACGTACCACAGCTTCTTCATTCATCTGTCGATGGGCATCTAGGTTGCTTCCATGTTCTAGCTATTGTAAATAGTGCTGCATTGAACAATGGTATACATATATCTTTTTCAGTTTTGGTTTCCTCAGGGTATATGCCTAGGAGTGAGATTGCTGGGTCATATGGTAGTTTTATTACTAGTTTTTTAAGGAATCTGCATACTATCTTCCATAGTGGCTGTATCAGTTTACATTCCCACCAATAGGGCAAGAGCATTCCCTTTTCTTCACACCCTCTCCAGCATTTATTGTTTGTAGACTTTTGGCCATTCTGACCAGTGTGAGTTGATATCTCATTGTAGTTTTGATTTGCATTTCTCTAATAATGAGTGATGTTGAGTGTCTTTCATGTGTTTGTTAGCCATCTGTAGGTCTTTGGAAAAATATCTGTTTAGGTCTTTTCCCCACATTTTGATTGGGTGGTTTGTTTTTCTGGTATTGAGTTGTATGAGCTGCTTGTATATTTTGGAAATCAATCCTTTTTCAGTTGTTTCATTTGCTATTATTTTCTCCCATTCTAAGGGTTGTCTTTGCACCTTGCTTATAGTTTCCTTTGCTGTGCAAAAGCGTTTCAGTTTAATCAGGTCTCACTTGTTTACTTCTGCTTTTATTTCCGGTACTCTAGGAGGTGGGTCATAGAGGATCTCGCTTTGATTTATGTCATTGAGTGTTCTGCCTGTTTTCCTCTGAGAGTTTTATAGTTTCTGGTCTTACATCTAGGTCTTTAATCCATTGAGTTTATCTTTGTGTACGGTGTTAGGAAGTGTTCTAATTTCATTCTTTTACATGTAGCTGTCCAGTTTTCCCAGCACCATTTATTGAAGAGGCTGTCTTTGACCCATTGTATAATCTTGCCTCCTTTGTGAAAAATAAGGTACCCATAGGTGCATGGGTTTATTTCTGGGCTTTCTATCTTGTTCCATTGGTCTCTATTTCTGTTTTTGTGCCAGTACCATACTGTCTTGATGACTGTTGCTTTGTGGTATAATCTGAAGTCAGAAAGGTTGATCCCTCCAACTGCTTTCTTTCTCAAGACTGCTTTGGCTATTCAAGGTCTTTTATGTTTCCATATGAATTGTGAAATTATTTGTTCTAGTTCTGTGAAAAATGTCATTGGTAATTTGATCCCTACCAAACGCATTAAATCTGTAGATTGCATTTGGTAATATAGTCATTTTCACAGTGTTGATTCTTCTTACCTAGGATCATGTAATATCTCTCCATCTGTTTATGTCAACTTTGACTTCTTTAATTAGTGTCTTATAATTTTCTGTGTATAGTTCTTTTGTCTCCTTAGGTAAGTTTAGTCCTAGATATTTAATTCTTTTTGTTGCAGTGGTGAGTGAGATTGATTCCTTAATTTCTCTCTCTGATTTTTCATTGTTGGTTTATAAAAATGCAAGTGATTTCTGTGTATTGATTTTGTATCCTGTAACTTTGCTAAATTCACTGATTAGCTCTAGTAATTTTCTGATACTGTGTTTAGGGTTTTATATGTACAGTATCATATCATCTGCAAACAGTGAGAGCTTTACTACTTCTTTTCTGATCTGGATTCCTTTTATTTCTTTTTCTTTTCTGATTGCTGTAGCTAGGACCTCCAAAACTATGCTGAAAAAGAAAAAAGTCTGTAACCTGAAAGAGTTGTCCTGGAGCAGGAACCCAGAAAACATCTTATTGAATAGATGAATCCTGTTATATTCACTTATATTATGGACTTCACAGAAATGAACTCATTGATTATGGGTTTATTCTGTGCTTGCTAATGACCTAAAAAAATGAATAAAACTATCTGTGTCCACTCTAGTCGGGACACACTTGCAAATNTGCTTTGTGGTATAATCTGAAGTCAGAAAGGTTGATCCCTCCAACTGCTTTCTTTCTCAAGACTGCTTTGGCTATTCAAGGTCTTTTATGTTTCCATATGAATTGTGAAATTATTTGTTCTAGTTCTGTGAAAAATGTCATTGGTAATTTGATCCCTACCAAACGCATTAAATCTGTAGATTGCATTTGGTAATATAGTCATTTTCACAGTGTTGATTCTTCTTACCTAGGATCATGTAATATCTCTCCATCTGTTTATGTCAACTTTGACTTCTTTAATTAGTGTCTTATAATTTTCTGTGTATAGTTCTTTTGTCTCCTTAGGTAAGTTTAGTCCTAGATATTTAATTCTTTTTGTTGCAGTGGTGAGTGAGATTGATTCCTTAATTTCTCTCTCTGATTTTTCATTGTTGGTTTATAAAAATGCAAGTGATTTCTGTGTATTGATTTTGTATCCTGTAACTTTGCTAAATTCACTGATTAGCTCTAGTAATTTTCTGATACTGTGTTTAGGGTTTTATATGTACAGTATCATATCATCTGCAAACAGTGAGAGCTTTACTACTTCTTTTCTGATCTGGATTCCTTTTATTTCTTTTTCTTTTCTGATTGCTGTAGCTAGGACCTCCAAAACTATGCTGAAAAAGAAAAAAGTCTGTAACCTGAAAGAGTTGTCCTGGAGCAGGAACCCAGAAAACATCTTATTGAATAGATGAATCCTGTTATATTCACTTATATTATGGACTTCACAGAAATGAACTCATTGATTATGGGTTTATTCTGTGCTTGCTAATGACCTAAAAAAATGAATAAAACTATCTGTGTCCACTCTAGTCGGGACACACTTGCAAATAATTATAAAGTAACCGTTAAGTATGGTTATAAAACTTTATACAGAGTATTTAGGGATACTTAGTGAAGAAAGTGAGTGCCAAAGAATTGATGCTTTTGAACTGTGGTGTTGGAGAAGACTCTTGAGAGTCCCTTGGACTGCAAGGAGATCCAACCAGTCCATTCTGAACGAGATCAGTCCTGGGTATTCTTTGGAAGGAATGATGCTAAAGCTGAAACTCCAGTACTTTGGCCACCTCATGTGAAGAATTGACTCATTGGAAAAGACTCTGATGCTGGGAGGGATTGGGGGCAGGAGGAGAAGGGGGTGACAGAGGATGAGATGGCTGGATAGCATCACAGACTCAATGGACGTGAGATTGAGTGAACTCTGGGAGCTGGTGATGGACAGGGAGGCCTGTTGTGCTGCAGTTCATGGGGTTGCAGAGAGTCGGGCACGACTGAGCGACTGAACTGAACTCTTCTTATCTGAAGGGATTATGGAAGGAAGTTCATGAGAGAATGTCTGAAAAGAGAATGAATTGGAATTGGGGATTTCGTGGGCAGAGGAACTCAAGAAACAGCATGGTCATACAGGAATCAATAAAAGTTTAATGTTGCTAGAATGTATGGTGAAAGTCAAGGAGTGGTGAGAAACCAACCTGGAGAGGTAGACAAGTTTGGATCACAGTTGTTAACATGGTTTAGACTATATCCTGTAGGTTTTGGAAAGTTATTCTAGAGAAAAAGATGGTAATAATTGTATTCTAGATGGGTCATTCTGGCAGATATGCAGAGAGGAGGTGTGTGCAGGTCCAGATGAGAGGTGATGAAAACCTGAACGAGGGCATTAATAATAGTAATGAACAGAAAGTGAAGAATTGGAAAGGTGGCCAAGCTTGATGGATAATTGCATGTGGGACTTGAGTATGAACTGGTGGGAAAAAGGCATCCAGGATGTTGATCAGATTTCTAGCTTGGGAGATTCGAATGGGTACCAGTAACCAAAGGAAGGGGAGAATAAAGAAGTAACGTGTACAGGGAAAGATAAAGATGACTGGGGTCATCGTTGATTTGAGATGTTTGTAGAAATCCACACAGAGATGTCCAACAGAAAAAAAAGTAAGTGAAGTTCAGGGAGGTCTGGACTGTGTAAAAGATATTAACAATTGAAGCTGTGAAGTGGATGAAGGACCAGTCAGAGAGCGTATACAGGATAGAAGTTGGAACTCTGGGGAAACTCAGCCCTTCAGGCTTGAAGAATACATTGGAGAAGACAGAGGTACAGAGGAAACCAAGAAAGCCAGATGTTGCAGTGGTCAAGGGGCTGGTGATACTGGGAGTTCAACCATTAGGAGAGAAGAGATCCCTAAATATGAATTTTTTAATGAGTTTCTTCACATGAGGCTGAGCTGGTCTTAGTCATAACTGCAAGAACTACAGAGATTAAAAGTTTCCACAATAAAAGTTAGGGTTAGCATCTGGCTGAAGATGAACTTCTAATGTTTAATACTTTTCACTAACATGAAACATTCTCAGTACTATGCTGTGTAAATGGGGTGCATTCAATTTTTCTTTCCTATGTAGCTACTTTGGATGTATTTTGATGTTATAAAATGTGCATTCACTTAGTGATAAAATGTCCTTTTAAACTTAACCAACTCTCATGTTGCTCAAGAAAGGAAATACTGTATTTTGTATTAACGATGTTAGACCAGGGATTTTCAACCTTGAAATTATGTAAAAGCACCTGAGGAACTTAAAAAACTGATGCCTAAGCCCTGCTCTAGCACAATTAAATCAGAACCTCTGCAGAGATTGGGGCAGGGCATCAGAATTCTCCTAAGGTTCTTAAGAGGGTTTAAATGCACAGTAAAGATTGAGAGCTACTGATGTAGAAGTATCATAGATTGGGGATTTTTTTTTTTTAAGTGTGTTTTCTGTTACAGCAATTGACATGTGGTCTGCAGGCGTCATATTCCTTTCTTTGCTTAGTGGAAGATATCCATTTTATAAAGCAAGTGATGATTTAACTGCTTTGGCTCAAATTATGACAATTCGTGGATCCAGGGAAACTATCCAGGCTGCTAAAACTTTTGGTAAGCAGTTTTATATTATGGAATGAAACACATACCTTTGCTAATCTCTTGCAGATCACTTAATAAATTATTACAAAATTCTCTTTACAAATAAACATGTCTTTTGTTCGTAAAGTTCTCTGGTGTTAGTAACTACAAATTATGGGACACTCCTCTGGGACAAAATTTCAGTCAACCCACCTCAAAAGTAACAGGGCTGCCTCTTGTCCAGCCCCAGAATCAGTGTGCCTTAATCAGAGTTGCATATCAAAATTATCAGAGGAACTTCAGGAAATACATACACTGATCTCATCCCACCTTTTCCTGGAAAATATGATTCAGAAAAATGTTATACATAGGGTTGACGTTTGTTAGTTGAGAAAACAAGTAATTTTGACCAAGAGCTATTTCTGAGTAAGAACCACTGCAAAAATGATGATCCATCCGAGTGCCGCAGTCTAATCTACCAGGAAAAGTCAGTGGCACTTGTGGTCCTGCTGCAGAGTCAGTCTACAACCTTGTACCTTATTGGAAACTATTGGGTTAGGCGAAAAGTTCGTTCGGAGTTTTTCCCACAACCCAAAAGAACCTTTTGACAAACCCAGTGTTACAAGAAAATTTTTTCTGAGAGTAATAGAATGAAGTACAGCATACAAACTTGGGAGATGGAACCATAAAGGAAAGCAAGATTGTTACATCAGAAATTGTGTTCTTGCATGAGTATGTTTTTCAGTTGGTTGAGAAAATGATAGCTTCTATCTTCAAAGAATTCATAGTCTAGTAGGTGAGACAGACAGATACTACAATACAGGTTACAATACAGAACTGCAAAAGTAATAACAGAAGTTGTCACAGGATACAACAGAGGCTCAGAATGATCAACTCTCAGACAGTGTCAGGACTCATAGAGGTAATGATGCTTGAACTGAGTTGTGGTGTAAGTGGGAGTATTCTGGGCATAGGGGTGGAGGGGGTGCAGGGCATCCTCATCAAAGACAGGAAACGTGGTCAGAAACATGTAGAAGCTTGGAAGGGGAAGAGGGAATGGGAACTGCAGCTGATTAAAGACTACAGAATACGATGAAGCTGAAGATTTTGGCAGAGTCAAGAGAGTCCTTTATGTTACTTATTAAGGCACTGTTTTCTACTTACTATCTTCCACTTTATGAGTTGACCTTCAACTACATGATGTAAAACACAACTAAAATATAGCACATATGGTGCTCTATCTCCCATTCAGTGTAAATATATGCACAGAGCAAACGGTTGGACTTGCATGTCTCCCTCATGGGAGAGACTTATGATATATTCAAATAATATATGTGTATTTTTTCTCTTTTAGGCAAGTCAATATTGTGTAGCAAAGAAGTTCCAGCACAAGACTTGAGAAAACTCTGTGAGAAGCTTAGAGGTATAAATTCTCACACTCCCAAATTAACAAGTGATACACAGGAGTGCAGTTCTCATGACCCAGCTTTTTCAGAGAAGACAGAAAACCATAAAATTGTTCACTTCATACAGACACCTCAAGAGCAGCCCTCAGGGAATTCATATCAAGGTGACAGCAGTGGCTGTGGGGGCAAGTTTGAGGAGTCTGCTACCAGTCTAGAAGGCTGGGATGAGGTGCCTGATGAAGCTTATGACCTGCTTGATAAACTCCTAGATCTGAATCCAGCTTCAAGAATAACAGCAGAGGAAGCTTTGTTGCATCCATTTTTTAAAGATATGAGTTTATGATTATTCTATAATGTGAGGTAAAAAAAAAAAAGTTATTTGTAATAGCCATAAATTCTTGATTAGAGACCAGGTCAGGGTGAATAATTTATTTAATATTTGCTCTCCTAGCAGATTCTAAAATACAGATTAAGATGACTTAAGTTGCCTAGGATAGTTCTTGGACTGACAAAATGATCTTTGACTTAGATCTACCCAGGTAGAATCAGATCTTTCATTTACCTAATTGTTTGTCACTGCCATCTGCAGAAATAGGAGCAGTTTAAGCCTGGTACATAGGGCTTCAAGGTGTGAGTCTTGAAATTGAGGGTTGTGACAGGGATTAAAGACTTCAGTGAGTAAAAAACCTTCAAGTTTAACTGGGGTTTTTTTTGAGCTATATGTATTTCTGGAAAACTCAACCCGATGCTGGTCCTCTAATTATTCTGGAGGTAGAGAAGATAATTTCCTTTTTTAGAGGCATGTATTATACCTTTTATGAACACTAAAACAATGAGAAAATATTGGGATATTACTTAAAATTGAGGTTTTGTTTTTTTTTTAAATACTTCTTTTTGTGTGAATTGCCATGTTTTTCTTAATGGTTTCTCTCTTGATTTTTCTGCCTTCTCTACCCACATCTAAAACACATTCTCCTTGGAAATTTTACGGTGCTTTCCAAGGCTTCTGGGTACTTTGTTAAATACCGCCTGTGTTCATAGTTGGGAAGTTAAAATAATATGTTGATAAAAGGAAGCTGTGGGACCAAGGTAAAGATTGAGAGTTCAAAATGCTTTTCTTTTTCTCTGAATATATATGGTTTTTGCATTCTATCGCAGATATAATTAGGTAGCTGCTAAAAGGAGAATGAACACAGAATTTACAATATTATTGGAGATTCCTCCTCTGCCTAGAGCCATTCAGATCTCTCTATCCTATTTTGAGTAAGTCGGTCCTGGTCAGAGGAAGATGCTTCCTAGAGTCTTGGGTGCATTGGAAAGAGTGCTAAATGAAGTAGGCAAAGTAGAAAAGGAACTAAGATAGAGGTTTATGTATTATGACATACAAAATTACATATATATATATCAATGACAGCATGTCAGAGTTACTAAGGGAATTGAATCTAGGGGTGTAGGTCTGCCGAGAAGTTTCCCACTTGGTAGCCACAGAGTATAATACAACTTAGGGGGATTTAACATTCATTTTGTTGTTTTGAGCATTGAAGTTAGTTTGCCATAATCCATATTCCATTTGGCAAGTATTATACTTGTATACCATGGTTATTGATCTGCTGTCTTCTAATGCTGTAGTTTTTTCTCTTAAAAAAAATGTTCTTGAATTTGTATGTTTAATAAAGTCATCCTCGTATTTTTATGTCAGTGTCAGACTACTCATTTGAAAAATGCATTAAAAAAAAAATAGTATTGACCACTAGGTACATTTTCCTTCTGGCATTGAGTTATCTCTCAAACAAATAATAGGTAATAGATTAGCAGATGTAGACCTGACTCAAGTAATTTATGAAAGATAGATTATTTTTTATAGAAATGTGGTTCACAGTCAACATGTTCTCAGAAAATTAACAGGAAGAAAAATTTACTAAAAATGCAAGTAAGGAGACATTCTCTAGAAAGTTTAATATTCAGGGTTATTGTTTCAACTTTCCATTAATGTCTTTTGAATAGAAAAGTTGAAACATTTGAATTTTAAGAATAGAATTTGGTTGTTATGCCAGGGAAGGAAAACGGAGCTAGTCTTCTGAAAGATATGCAGTGTTACAAATTAGTTCTCAGGGAATTTCAATCCAACTAGATAATGTTGCCTCAATTTTGGCTGTTTTGTGGATAAAGATTAACAAAGAGCTTCTCATATTCTTCAGGTTTTTCAGCCTTCTGAAGAGTATTTTATAATCTCAGATATCTCCCTAAAAGATATTAGACAGAATAGTCATTTCTAGGGAAAGATTGAGAAGATAACTAGTTAATGCCATTTCCTATTATTTTGTAAGTTCCCAGAATATTCAGCTATTTTTCATTGTCAGCTTTTTAAAATTCTTATTGCTCAGACTCTTGAGATAAAGCTGTTTTGGGTATTTTCATCTAATAAGCCATAGACATCTAGAACTATTAATGTAAGAGGCTACAAGTATTGGTTTTCGAAACAGGCTGCAGCTCTCCAGCATTTTTAATGAAACTTTTCCTTATAAGGAGATGATTATGGTTGTCTTAATGACCTAAATGAAAATGTGGCTCAAGAATGGTTATTCCAAAGAATTAAACTTAGTTTATTTCAAAATCAGAACAAAAGTCATCAAGTGATGTTGTTAATCTGTTTCTGGCATCAGCGTTTCAGCAACAAAATGGTGTTACAGATGTCAGACTATTGATTGCTTGAAATCTTGAAACCCACAAAACTCGTAGGCTTAGGTTTTAGTAATTTCTGCTGTTTATGTAATTTCAGCCCTTCGCGTCACCGAAAAGTTATTTATCTTAAGAAACTGTGGCCAAATTTGGCGGGTAATGCTGTCTGCCAGTGTCTGCAGATGGATTGTTTCCGCCTACAACTGTGCGTGCTGTCTGTGGTCTGTAAAGAACACTATCTAACACCAGGAAGAAATGTCAGTTGTCTGTTCAGATTTTTTTCCTATATTCTTAGAACTGATGTTGCCATTTCCTAATTTTGTCAAATTGTGTGTTTGAACTATCTTCCTTTCTTGAAAGGTGGGTATTATCACCCATGTACTAGGTAAGTAATCAGAAGTAGTTAATGCTGTGTCAAATTACAGCAAGAGTTTCAACAAAGTAACCACAAAGGTCAGTGCTAAGGAAGTATATAGTAAATAGTGACATTTTAGATATCTGAAGTGAAAAGCCATGATCTTTGAAATGCAGTTTCAAGTTGGGTGAGAAAATTACAAAAGTGAAGTTCAGAACAAAGTGACTGCAAAATATTTTATGCTTTATCTGACCTGCTAAATTTTTTTCCTCAGTAGAAGACAATGAACTAAAAGAACAGAATTTTCCAGATCTCTGTTTGGAGTACTTTAAAAAATTATCAATGTCTGTAAAAGAATTCAAAAGGATGAGCATAAAAATTTATTTGGAGAGTGTGTACAAAACTTTTATAAGGCAAGAGAGATGACTACAAAATAGACATAGATGGTTTATTTTTTAAATTTTTTTCATCGTGCTAGGGCTTATAGGATTAGTTCCCTGACCAAGGAAGTGCTGAGTCTTAGCCACTGGACCTCCAGGGGATACCCAAAATGTGAATGGCTTAGGATCCTGATGCACCATGAGCAAAATGCTCTTTTAAATTGAATGCATATGATGCTGTCCTATCCCTTAGGCAGATTCCACCTTGGACCCTACTGAAGCAATTCTTTGAGGAAGGTAAGGATTTAGCACTAGAAAAATAAATCCTATCTTATGAAGGGATATCAAGGATAAAATAGCTTCTAGAATCATCTCTAGTACTCAATTTACAGAAGGCAAAAGTCACTCTCTAGCAAGAACCAAGAAGATGAATCAAGGGATGGGGCTTCTGACATCCTGAAATCAGAACTGTCAGCTGCAGGGGTGAGTGGCACACGTCAGAAAGTCAAAGAGCCATCTGACAGTTCTTCCTGATCAGAACTTTTGCTTACATTTCTTATCTATGTTCCATTCATGGTGTGTTTTTTTAATATGTGCTTAATTATGTATTCACCCTTAGTATAAATTCCTTCTGTAACTTCTCTGAAGACTAGCATATGATCTAGAAATGACTCCAACTAGGACAAGACTAAGACAGTAAATCAGAAACAGATGTATGGCTCTGTAGCCTCACATTGTTATTTCAACTCTGTAAGCAAAAGATCAGGGGTCCGGGGAATCCAGCCACCTTCTTATTTCTCTAGACACTCATCTTACTGCTTTTTTACCTGATAGAAGTTTCTCTATTTCTTCTGGCATGTTGCTGGTCTTCCTACACACTAATGTTCTAACTGAAATAAAAACCAGCTCCACTGTATGTATACATATAGACAAATATTAGCAATGCTCCTTTACACTTCTCCCCACGGTTAGTGAAATGAATGTCTGGTGTTCTGTGAGTGTCCATTTTGTCATTTTAACTTTTTTTTTTTTAAACTCCATAAATGGCCATATTAAATGTGTGCTCCCCTTAAAATTTTTTTAAAAATGTAAACTCATTATTACTCTGTATGTGTTAAATAGCATCTTTACATCTCTATATTGTGTATTATGAAGAAGCATCAGCAAGTGCTCACTGAATGTTTGTTGAGTGAGTGCATTTAAGTGTTAGGGGCTTCCCTGGTGGCTTAGACGCAAGATTCTGCTTGTAACATGGGAGACCTGGGTCAGGAGGAGGAGGATCCCCTGGAGAAGGGAATGGCTACGCTCCAGAGTATTCCTGCCTGGACAATTCCATGGAGAGAGGAACCTGGCCCTGACCATAGGGTCACAAAGAGTTAGACATGACTGAGGCATTTATTGAGCAAGTATTCAGTGGATATTTGTTCAGTGAATACATTTAAGTTATATTTAATTAATTTACTTTTGGGGGGAAAAAATAAGCCAAAATCTCTCTTAATAAGGATGCCTATTTTCCTGTTTGGTACAATTTATTTTATAGGGACTGACACCAAATTGTAAGAAAAATAAATGCCTCATCTCTCCTTGCATATGAAATGTAAGTGAAGGCAAGGTTTTAATGCTAGGCTTTAGGTTCAGCATAGCCCTAAAGCGGTCTTCGGACTTGTAGTTGCCTTTCCCTCCCTTAGCCAGATGTATCCACTGTTATTAGGGTCTCAGTAGTCCCATCCCATCCCATTTACGACCCCGTGAACTGTAGCCCACCAACAAGCTGTGAGGCATAGCCAAATGAAAAAAAACAACAAAACCCCTATGTCTGAGTATTCCTCCCCTCCAAACAGGTTCATCAGACTTCATGACACAGTGGGGAAAGGAGAGGGGGAGAACTGAGAGAGTAGCACTGACATATATACATTACCACGTATAAAATAGCTATCTAATGGGAACCTGCTGTATGATGCAGGGAGCTCAAATGATCGTTTTCTCAGTTCCCTGTACTCAAATCATAGGAAGGTAGAGATTGTTTTCAGAGAAGGCAATGGCATCCCACTCCAGTACTCTTGCCTGGAAAATCCCATGGACGGAGGAACCTGGTGGGCTGTAGTGCATGGGGTTGCTAAGAGTTGGACACAACTGAGTGACTTCACTTTCACTTCTCACTTTCATGCATTGGAGAAGGAAATGGCAGCTCATTCCAGTGTTCTTGCCTGGAGAAACCCAGGGACAGGGGAGCCTGGTAGGCTACCATCCATGGAGTCGCACAGAGTCGGACACAACTGAAGTGACTTAGCAGCAGCAGCAGAGGTTGTTTTATGTTCTCCCCAACCCACACATAAAATTTGTATCAACACTTTAAAGACTTAAGTACTCAGTCAAAACTGGGGTTGACTAAGGACCTGACTGACACCAGGGGTTATTTCCAAACCCCAACAACATAATCTCAGCCCTTATATTCTTAAAAATCTACAGGATTATAATGTTTTCCTGTGGTCATCTGTCTAAAAATTTCCCAGCTTCTCACCCCCTTCCCATCCGTATCAGTTCTAATTTTTCTCCACTCCAATTCCCATTGCGCTGACCTCAGAGACAGAGAACAGCTGGTTGACATTCTGTAATAACCCTTAACATCCCTGTATAAGAGGCAAGTGAGCAAAAATTTTATAATTATTATAGTCATGGTTTTAGCGCCTACTGTGTGCCAAGTGCAACAACAAAATTGGTTTGTTTTTTAAGGACTTAAAAGCATGTGTAAATACCTATGGGAAACCATTATATTATGCTTTGCTAACATGATTCATCTTCATACATGCAGAACCTTATTCATCTTGGATTTTTCTGAGGCAGCTTCTGTTACAAAAATGTCAGTGCTCATTGATGTGTTCTGAGAATTCCAACATTTTCTGCATCCAAATTGTATGGAATGTCTTTTTAACTAGAAGTAGTGTGAAATTGTTAGAAACGCTTTCTAGTTTTTTAGCTTTGAAAATATGTCTGTTATATTCATAACATGTGGCATTTGAGGTTCTCTTCTTTGGGAACCAGCTGATGTATATATTACTGAGTAAAACACAGTCTTTTAAGGCCATTTGAGCACCAAATGGGGCCTTAAGTATTTTCATTGAGGTCCTCAAAAGTAAGGGGAACTAATGCCCACTTACTCACCCTTTGTCAATTAAAAAATCCTAGGGAATTCCCTGGCTGTCCAATGGTTAGGAGTCCGTGCTCTCACTACCAAGGGCATAGGTTCAATCCCTAGTTGGGGCACTGAGATCCCACAAGCTGTGAAAAGTGAAAGTGAAGTCACTCAGTCACGTCCGATTCTGCAACCCCGTGGACTGTAGCCCATGAGGTTCCTCCGTCCATGGGATTCTCCAGGCAAGAATACTAGAGTGGGTTGCCATATCCTTCTCCAGGGGATCTTCCCAACCCAGGGATCAAACCCAGGTCTCCTGCATTGCAGGCAGACGCTTTAACCTCTGAGCCACCAGGGAAGCCCAGTGAAAGTGAATTCGCTCAATCGTATCCAACTCTTTACAATCCCATGGACTGTAGCCCACCAACAAGGCGTGAGGCATAGCCAAATGAAAAAAACAACAAAACCCCTATGTCTGAGTATTCCTCCCCTCCAAACAGGTTCATCAGACTTAAGGACACAGTGGGGAAAGGAGAGAGTGGGAGGACTGAGAGAGTAGCACCAACATATATACATTACCATGTATAACATAGCTATCTAATGGGAGCCTTCTGCATGATGCAGGGAGCTCAAATCCAGTGCTCTGTGACAAACTAGAAGGGTGGGATGGGGTGGGAGGTGGGAGAGGTTCAAGAGGGAGGGGACATGTGTATACCTATGGCTGATTCATGCTGATGTATGGCAGAAACCAATCGTGCTGATACATGGCAGAAACCAACACAACGTTGTAAAGCGCTTCTTCAATTAAAAACAAGTTAAAAAAAAAACAAAAAACCCTGACTGAGGCAGCATAACGTAAAGGACTCAGCCAAGTCTTCTGCCTTTACTGTGAGTCTTGGTTTCCTCGGCTGCAAAACAGGGTTGCTATGCCTATCTATTGTTTGGAGGAGTAAGTGAGAGCCTGAGCCCTAGGTATAATCACACAGTACACTGTTGTTTTTTCTACCCCAATTTTCCCTTCATCTCCCCCATACAGGGGGGTAGGGCCTGGGAGAATATTTGTATAGATTTCTTCCTTAACCTTTTAATGTTTTTAAAGCACATCAGGGCTTTTATACCTTTTGAGTGGAAAATTGCCCTAATCTGGGATGCTATGAGCCTGACTGACCCTGAAGTAGCATCACATTTACGTAGGCTGATGTTCTGTCTGTCCACCAGATGGCAGGGTTTCCTCTGGCACATTCTGTCAGCTGTCTAGAGAAATTTGGACTGGTGGGTCAGTAAGGCTACTGAAACAGGCAAGAAGGCACACAAAACTACTGGCCCTTACACAGTCCAAACATAATGAGCATCTATCACACACTCATTTCTCACAGCCACAAACTTCTCAGATGTTCCACCCTCCTTTCCTGGGCTTTTGCACATCCTGCTTCCTCTGCCTGGAACACTTTTCCACCAAACCCAGCCACCATCGCGTGGATAATTCTTGTCCATCCTTCAGGACTCAGTTCAGACATCATCTCCAGGAAAGCTTCCTGGGTCTTTCATCCTGTGTTTAGTGCATGGTACCCTTCTTCCCCAATTCCTAGATCCTGTCACCATTCAGTATCCTCCTCAAATGTTGCCTCCTCAAACAGGCCTCCCAATTTACTTATTTATCATCTCGTCCTCTAGAATCTAGATTAGGGGACAAGTAGAATCCAGTGTTTGGGACAAGTAGACACTCAGACCTCTATGCTAAGGCATGACTGTGCTCCCATAGTATGCTGTACCCTCCAGTACATGGCTTTTAGAGCTTATATCATCAGTCTTACCTATATCACCTACTAGACTATAAACTTTCTGATAACAAGAATCATGTTGATCTGCACCATTGAATCTTCAGTGCCTGCAATACAATCAGGTCTCGGTAAATACCTGTTGAAAAATGAACACACTTTTTGGGCTCCAAAATCATTGCAGATGGTGATTGCAGCCATGAAATTAAAAGACGCTTACTCCTGGGAAGGAAAGTTATGACCAATCTAGACAGCATATTCAAAAGCAGAGACATTACTTTGCCAACAAAGGTCCATCTAGTCAAGGCTATGGTTTTTCGCACCAAAGAATTAATGCTTTTGAACTGTGTTATTGGAGAATACTCTTGAGAGTCCCTTGGACTGCAAGGAGATCCAACCAGTCTTTTCTAAAGGAGATCAGCCCTGGGTGCTCATTGGAAGGACTGATGCTGAAGTTGAAACTCCAGTACTTTGGCTACCTCATGCGAAGTGTTGACTCATTGGAAAAGACTCTGATACTGGGAGGGATTGAGGGCAGGAGGAGAAGTGGACAACAGAGGATAAAATGGTTGGATGGCATCACTGACTCGATGGACATGGGTTTGGGTGAACTCCAGGAATTGGTGATGGATGGAGAGGCCTGGTGTGCTGCAATTCATGGGGTCGCAAAGAGTCAGACACGACTGAGCAACTGAACTGAACTATACTATACACGTAGGCACACAGTATGACCACAGTGAAGCAAATGATTTTGTTCTCCTTTTTGAAGAACTCAATGAAGCAGAGAAAGAGGTTTGGAAGCAGGGACCTCTACTGGGCCTTTTCCCACCTCTATAGTAACATGTGTACATTGAGTCAGCCAGGTGGGCTTTTGATAGCAGCTGCTCTAAATGGATAGATTTTATGTTGGTCTGAATTCTTGAGTGGATTTAGAATTCATGTCAAACTTTGTAGAAAGTTGAACATGGTTTACAAAGCAAGAGTTTGGGAGGCTGCAGAAGATTTGAAGAGGTAGAAGAGATATCTGTAAACAGTCATTTGGTGACCAAACAGATATGATGATATAAAAATGTGCAACAGGAGAAGTTAGATTTAGATAGTTAAAGAAAGGAGGCTGAGGTGTAGCATTCAGAAAAAGGCCCAGACTTGAGCACAGGAAGCATTTCTAAAGATGTGCTCTGGGTCTTGACCAGCACATGAGGCACACGTCCATGTGTATCAGAGGGTCTCAAGGTAGAAGCAGCTTTAGCCAGAGTCAAGAAGGCCCTAAATCTTTCCTTAAAGGTCCCCATATGTTATTTTTAAGAGAATGACAAGATGACAAAGTAGGTTTACAAAAATGATAATTTTTAAATATTTCATCTAACAAATTAACATCTTTAACATATATAATTTACAATATATGTTATATGTTAAGCCTCTTGAAATTGTTGATATTCAACCTTTTTTTGTTGTTCTTGAAAAACAAAGTGTTTCATATAGTTCCATTAATACAACCTCATCTGGAGATAAATGTCAGAAGTCTAAATGTGAGGCTTTGCTCATCTCATGACTATAAGCAGTGCATTAAATCCACCCCTACCCACCCTGACTCCCGTTTAATACCAACTGGAGTCTTAAGATTGAGGTGCCTCATCCATGCATGAGCATGAACTCTCAACCTCCAAACAAAAGCGTTCTAAGCTTTCTGACCCAGGGCTGGAGGCTGATCACCTGGCTGAAAGAGAGCTGTGTTCTAGGAATGAAACCCATTTAGGCATTAAAGGGTGAGGAAATGTCTGCCACATCTTTGTAAGTCTTCAGGTGCAAATGCGGGGGCATTCTCTGTCTCTAAGTAACTTGCCAGGTTTAAAAAAAAAAAAAAAAAGGCAACAGTACCTGACACAAAGTGGGCCTACAGAAATATTGACTGACTGACTCATTTTCTCCCTCAACAGATCACCTTCTGGCTCTCTCCTGCTAAAGGTGAGACTGATCGTTTACTTAGTCTCCCCTGCTTCAGTAGTGGAAACCAAGTTAATGACCACTGTTTTTCCTTTCCCTTCCTGCCCTGTTTCCAGGCATATGCACCCTTTCTTTTTGTTGTTGTTTAGTTGATAAGTCCTTTCCAACTCTTTGAGACCCCATGGACTGACTATTGCCAGCGAGAAACCTCTGTCCATGGGATTCTCCAGGCAAGAATCCTGAGTGGTTTGCCATTCCCTTCTCCAGGGGATCTTCCCAACTCAGGCATCAAACTCACATCTCCTGCACTGCAGGGGATTCTTTACTGCTGAGCCACCAGGGAACACCCCTCCCTCCTGTTTTTCTTCAGCCTTCCCTTCCTTTGCATTCCCTAGAGCCCTGCCTCCTCCTGTAACCACTGACTAAAGATAAGCCAAATGCTGCTGCTAAGTCTCTTCAGTCGTGTCCAGCTCTGTGCAACCCCATAGATGGCAGCCCACCAGGCTTCCCCGTCCCTGGGATTCTCCAGGCAAGAGCACTGGAGTGGGTTGCCATTTCCCTCTCCAATGCATGAAAGTGAAAAGTGAAAGTGAAGCTGCTCAGTCATGTCTGACTCTTAGCAACCCCATGGACTGCAGCCTACCAGGCTCCTCCGTCCNCACAGTTTACTGCGATCCACACAGTCAAAGGCTTTGGCATAGTCAATAAAGCAGAAATAGATGTTTTTCTGGAACTCTCCTGCCTTTTCTATGATCCAGCAGATGTTGGCAATTTGATCTCTGGTTCCTCTGCCTTTTCTAAAACCAGCTTGCACATCTGGAAGTTCTCAGTTAACGAATTGCTGATGCCTGCCTTGGAGAATTTTGAACATTACTTTGCTAGCATGTGAGATGAGTGAAATTGTGCAGTAGTTTGAACATTCTTTGGCATTGCCTTTTTTGGGGATTGGAATGAAAAATGACTTTTTCCAATCCTTTGGTCACTGCTGAGTTTTCCAAATTTACTGGCATATTGAGTGCAGCACTTTCACAGCATCATATTTCAGGATTTGAAATAGCTCCACTAGGATTCCATCACCTGCACTAGCTTTGTTCTTAGTGATGCTTTCTAAGGCCCACTTGACTTCACATTTCAGGATATCTGACTCTAGGTGAGTGATCACACCATCGTGATTATCTTCATCATGAACCTCTTTTTTGTACAGTTCTGTGTATTCTTGACACCTCTTTTTAATATCTTCTGCTTCTGTTAAGTCCAGACCATTTCTGTCCTTNTGAGTGATCACACCATCGTGATTATCTTCATCATGAACCTCTTTTTTGTACAGTTCTGTGTATTCTTGACACCTCTTTTTAATATCTTCTGCTTCTGTTAAGTCCAGACCATTTCTGTCCTTTATCGTGCCCATCTTTGCATGAAATGTTCCCTTGGTATCTCTAACTTTCTTGAAGAGATCTCTAGTCTTTCCCATTCTATTCTTTTCCTCTATTTCTTTGCATTGATCGCTGATGAAGGCTTTCTTATCTCTCCTTGCTATTCTCTGGAACTCTGCATTCAGATGCTTATATCTTTCCTTTTCTCCTTTGCTTTTCACTTCTCTTCTTTTCACAGCTATTTGTAAGGACTCCCCAGACAGACATTTTGCTTTTTTGCATTTATGCATTAACAGATATATAGACATACAAATCAACGAAACAGAATAGAGAACCCAGCTGCTACTGCTGCTGATGCTAAGTTGCTTCAGTCATGTCCAACTCTGTTCGACCCCATAGGCGGCAGCCCACCAGGCTCCTCTGTCCCTGGGATTCTCCAGCAAGAACACTAGAGTGCGTTGCCATTTCCTTCTCCAAGAGAACCCAGAAATAGATGCAAATACGCCAAATTGATTTTTGGCAAAAACAAAAGCAACTCAGCTCAGGAAAGATTGCCTTTCCAATAAGTGGTTCTAGTAAAACTGGACATCCATGTTGTTGTTGTTCAGTCATTCAGTCATGTCTGAATCTTTGCGACCCCACACACTGGAACACAAAAGGCTTCCCTGTTCTTCACCATCTCCAGGAGCTTGCTCAAACCCATGTCCATTGTGTCAGTGATGCTATCCAACCTTTTCTGATCCTCTGTCATCCACTTATTTTCCATCAAGTCAGCTCTTTGCATCAGGCGGCCAAAGTATTGGAGCTTCAGCTTCAACATCAGTCCCTCCAATGAATATTTATAATTGATTTATTTTAGGATTAACGGGTTTGATTTCCTTGAAGTCCAAGAGACTCTCAAGAGTCTTGTCCACTAGCACAGTTCAAAAGCATCAGTTCTTCAGTACTCAGTCTTTATGATCCAGTGCTCACATCCATATATGACTACTGGAAGAACTATAGCTCTGACTATACAGACTTTGTTGGCAAAGTAATGTCTTTACTTTTTAATATGCTAGGTTTGTCAAAACTTTTCTTCCAAGAAACAAGTATCTTTTAACTTTGTGGCTGCATTCACCATCGACAGTGATTTTGGAGCCCAACAAAATAAATTCTGTCACTGTTTCCATTGTTTCCCCACCTATTTGCCATGAAATGATAGGATCAGATACAATGATCTCTGTATTTATTTTTTTTTCTGTGCCTTTTATCTTTAATTTTATTATTAATATTATTTACTTTACAATATTGTATTGGTTTTACCATACATCAACATGAATCCACCATGGGTGTACACCTGTTCCCAATCCTGAAGCCCCCTCCCATGTCCCTCCCCATACCATTCCTCTGGGTCAAACCAGTGCACCAGCCTCAAGCATCCTGTATCCTGTATCGATTTCTGGCGATTCGTTTCTTATATGATATTATACATGTTTCAATGACATTCTCCCAAATCACTCCACCCTCTCCCTCTCCCACAGAGTCCAAAGGACTCTTCGATACATCTGTGTCTCTTTTGCTGTTTCACATACAGGGTTATCCTTACCATCTTTCTAAATTCCATATATAAGCATTAATATACTGTATTGGTGTCTTTCTTTCTGGCTTACTTCACTCTGTGTAATAGGCTCCAGTTTCATGATCTCTGTCTTTTAAATGTTGAGTTTTAAGCTAGCATTTTCACTCTCCTTTTTCAACTTCATCAAGAGGTTTTTAAGTTCCTCTTCACTTTCTATCATAAGGATTGTATCATCTGCATATCTGAGGTTTATTGATATTTCTCTCAGCAATTTTAATTCCAGCTTCTGCTTCATCCAGCCCAACATTTGGCCTGATGTACTCTGCATATCCTATGCCCAAGGTGAGGGGTGGTGACCAAGAGCGCCAGGCTGCGACGGTGCAGGAGCAGCTGAGAGGATCTATCCCACATCTGAAATCAGGGGTGGCGGCCGAGAGGAGCAACCCCACATCCAAGGACAGGATTGGTGGCCAAGAGGAACAACTCCACGTCCAAGGAGCTGTGGCTGCGCAGCACAGGAGGGCTGATAGGAGTTACTCCACATTCAAGGTCAAGAGGGGCAACTCGTCCGAGGTAAGGAGCAGTGGCTGTGCTTTCCTGGAGCAGCCATGAAGGAATAGCCCACTTCCAAGGTAAGAGAAACCCAAGTAAGATGGTAGGTGTTGCAAGAGGGCATCAGACAGCAGACACACTGAAACCATAATCAGAGAAACTGGCCAGTCTGATTATGTGGACTACAACCTTCTCTAACTCAATGAAACTAAGCCATGCCATGTGGGGCCACCCAAGATGGGAGGGTCATGGTGGAGAGGTCTGAAAGAATATGGTCCATTGGAGAAGAAAATGGCAAACCACTTCAGTATTCTTGCCTTGAGAACCCCATGAATAGTATGAAAAGAAAAATAGAGGAACTCCTCAGGTCAGTATTTGCCCAATATGCTAATGGAGATCAGTAGAGAAATAACTCCAGTAAGAATGAAGGGACGGACCCAGTACAAAAACAATACCCAGCTGTGGATGTGACTGATGATAGAAGCAAGGTCCAATGCTGTAAAGAGCAATATTGCATAAGAACCTGGAATGTCAGGTCCATGAATCAAGGCAAGTTGGAAATGGTCAAACAGGAGATGGCAAGAGTGAACGTCAATATTCTAGGAATCAGAGAACTAAAATGGACTGGAATGGCTGAATTTAACTCGGATGACCATTACATTTACTACTGCGAGCAGAAATCCTTTAGAAGAAATGGAGTAGCCATCATAGTCAACACAAGAGTCTGAAATGCAGTACTTGGATGCAGTCTCAAAAACGACACAATGATCTCTTTTTGTTTCCAAGGCAAACCATTCAACATCACAGTAATTCAAGTCTATGCCCCAACCAGTAATGCTGAAGAAGCTGAAGTTGAATGATTCTATGAAAATCTACAAGACTTTTTAGAACTAACACCCCAAAAAGATGTCCTTTTCATTATAGGGGACTGGAATGCAAAATTAGGAAGTCAAGAAACACCTGGAGTAACAGGCAAATTTGGCTTTGCAATACAGAATGAAGCAGGGCAATGGCAAATATAATTTTGCCAAGAGAACACACTAGTCATAGCAAATACCCTCTTCCAACCACACAAGAGAAGACTCTACACATGGACATCACCAGATGGTAAACACCAAAATTAGATTGATTATATTCTTTGCAGCCAAAGATGGAGAAGCTCTATACAGTCAGCAAAACCAAGACAGGGAGCTGACTGTGACTCAGATCATGAAATCCTTATTTCCAAATTCAGACTTAAATTGAAGAAAGTAGGGAAAACCGCTAGACCATTCAGTTATGACCTCAATCAAATCCCTTATGATTATACAGTAAAAGTGCAAAATAGATTTAAAGGACTAGATCTGATAGACAGAGTGCCTGAGGAACTATGCGAATGAGGTTCGTGACATTGTACAGGAGACAGGGATCAAGAACATCTCCTTGAAAAAGAATGCAAAAAAAAAAAAAAAAAGGCTATCTGGGGAGGCCTTACAAATAACTGTGAAAAGAAAAGTGTAAAGCAAAGGCGAAAAGGAAAGATATAAGCATCTGAAGGCAGACCAGAGAATAGCAAGAAGAGATAAGAAAGCCTTCATCAGCGAACAATGCAGAGAAATAGAGGAAAAGAACAGAAAGGGAAAGACTAGAGATCTCTTTAAGAAAATTAGAGATAGCAAGGGAATATTTCATGCAAAAATGGGCTCGATAAAGGACAGAAATGGTATGGACCTAACCGAAGCAGAAAATATTAAGAAGAGGTGGCAAGAATATACAGAAGAACTGTACAAAAAAGAGGTTCATGATTAAGATAATCATGATGGTGTGATCACTCACCTAGAGCCAGATATCCTGGAATGTGAAGTCAAGTGGGACTTATAAAGCATCACTAAGAACAAAGCTAGTGGAGGCGATGGAATTCTAGTGGAACTATTTCAAATTCTGAATGATGATGTTTTGAAAGTGCTTCATTCAATATGCCAGCAAATTTGGAAAACTCAGCAGTGGCCACAGGATTGGAAAGTTATTTTTCATTCCAATCTCCAAAAAAGGCAGTGCCAAAGAATGTTCAAACTACTGCTCATTGCACTCATCTCACATGCTAGTAAAGTAGCGATCAAAAATTTCTGCAAGCCATGCTTCAACAATATGTGAATCGTGAACTTCCTGATGTTCAAGCCGGTTTTAGAAAAGTCAGAGGAACCAGAGATTAAATTGCCAACATCCGCTGGATCATAGAAAAAGCAGGAGAGTTCCAGAAAAACATCTATTTCTGCTTTATTGACTATGCCAAAGCCTTTGACTGTGTGAATCACAGTAAACTGTGGAAAATTCTGAAAGAGATGGGAATACCAGAGCACTTGACTTGCCTCTTGAGAAACTTATATGCAGGTCAGCAAGCAAGAGTTAGGACCTAATATAAAACAACAGACTGGTTCCAAATAGGGAAAGGAGTACGTCAAGGCTGTATATTGTCACCCTGCTTATTTAACTTAAATGCAGAGTACATCATGAGAAACATTTGGCTGGAAAAAGCACAAGCTGGAATCAAGATTGCTGGGAGAAATATCAATAACCTCAGATATGCAGATGACACCACCCTTATGGCAGAAAGGAAAGAGGAACTAAAAAGCCTCTTGATGAGAGTGAAAGAGGAGAGTGAAAAAGTTGGCTTAAAGCTCAACATTCCGGAAATGAAGATAATGGCATCCGGTCCCATCACTTCATGGGAAATAGGTGGGGAAACAGTGGAAACATGTCAGACTTTATTTTTTTGCGCTCCACAGTCACTGCAGATGGTGACTGCAGCCATGAAATTAAAAGATGCTTACTCCTTGGAAACAAAGTTATGACCAATGTAGATAGCATAGTGAAAAGCAGAGACATTACTTTGCCAACAAAGCTCCATCTAGTCCAGGCTATGGTTTTTCCAGTGGTCATGTGTGTATGCGAGAGTTGGACTGTGAAAAAAGTTGACTGCTGAAGAATTGATGCTTTTGAACTGTGGTGTTGAAGAAGACTCTTGAGAGTCCCTTGGACTGCAAGGAGATCCAACCAGTCCATTCTAAAGGAGATCAGCCCTGGGTGTTCTTTGGAAGGAATGATGCTAAAGCTGAAACTCCAGTACTTTGGCCACCTCATGCGAAGAGTTGACTCACTGGAAAAGACTCTGATGCTGGGAGGGAGTGGTGACAGGAGGAATAGGGGATGACAGAGGATGAGATGGCTGGATGGCATCACTGACTCGATGGAAGTGATTTTGAGTGAACTTTGGGAGATGGTGATGGACAGGGAAGCCTGGATTGCTGTAATTCATGGGGTCACAAANCTCTGATGCTGGGAGGGAGTGGTGACAGGAGGAATAGGGGATGACAGAGGATGAGATGGCTGGATGGCATCACTGACTCGATGGAAGTGATTTTGAGTGAACTTTGGGAGATGGTGATGGACAGGGAAGCCTGGATTCCTGTAATTCATGGGGTCACAAAGAGTCAAGCACAACTGAGTGACTGAACTAAACTGAACTGAACTATATTCACCTATTTCGGTTGAATATTCATTTTTTTCTATTACAAACATCTATCTGTAGCAAAAATTAATCTTGATCTAGACTTCATATTTTATACCAAAACTAACTCAAAATTCACTATGGGCTTTAATAGCGAACAGAAAAATATTGATCTTATGGAAAAATTAGCACCATAATATTTATGTTGATATTTATAATGTTCCTGAATACCATACATATAATAATTGTGCACATATTCTTGTAAGATGGAAATCAACCTATTTGAAATCCAATAAAATGACATCTTCTCTGTAAAACTATTTTATATATTCCAGACTATGTATTCCACAGGTCTTCTAATTATTCAGATCTTCCATGCTTGACATTATAGCAAATTTGGAAAACTCAGCAGTGGCCAAAGGACTGGAAAATGTCAGCTTCCATTCCCAAGAAGTCAATGCTAAAGAATATTCAAACTGCCACACAATCACATTCAATTCATATGTTAGTAAGATTAGGCTCAAAATCTTCCTAGTTATGCTTCTATAGTACTTGATCTGAGAACTTCCATATGTACAAGGTGGACTTAGAAAAAGCAGAGGAACCAGAAATCAAATTGCCAACATCCACTGGATCATAGAATAAGCATAGGCATTCCATAAAACATCTACTCCTGTTTCATTGACTATACAAAAGACTTTGACTGTGTGGATCACAACAAACTGTGGAATATTCTTAAATATATGGAGATACTAGACTACTTTACCTGCTTCCTGAGAAACCTGTATGTAGGTCAAGAAGCAAGAGTTAGTGCTTAACATGGAACTAGTCCACTGACTGTTTTAAAATTGGAAAATGAGTATGTAAAGGTGGTATATTGTCACCCTGCTTATTTAACTTATATGCAGAGTATATCAACTGAAATCCTGTGCTGGATACACAAGCTAGAATCAAGATTACTCGGAGAAATATCAACAACCTCAGACTGCAGATGATACCACTTTAACTGGCAGAAAGTGAAGATGAACTAAAAAGCCCCATGATGAAGGTGAAAGAGAAAAATGAATAAGCTGGATTACAACTCAACATTTATAAAACAAAGATTATGGCATCTGGTCTCATTCTTCATGGCAAATATATTGGGGAAAAAATGGAAACAGTGTCAGATTTCATTATCTTGGGCTCCAAAATCACTCTGGACTGTGACTGCATCCATGAAATTAAAAGATACTTGCCCCTTGGAAGAATACCTGTGACAAACCAACACAACATATTAAAAAGCGGAGACAACACTTTGCCGACAATGGTCCGTATAAGCAGAGACACCACTTTGTGAAAATGGTCCATATAGTCAAAGCTATACGGTCAAAGCTATGTTTTTTCCCGGTAGTCACATATGGATGTGAAAGTAGGACCATAAAGAAGTCAGATCACCAAAGAACTGATGCTTTCAAACTGTGGTACTGGAGAAGACTCTTGAGAGCCCTTGGACAGCAAGGAGATCAAACCTGTCAATTCTAAAGAAATCAACTTTGAATATTCAATGGAAGAACTGATGCTGAACTGAAGCGCCGATACTTTGGCCACCGGATTTAAAGAGCTGACTCATTGGAAAAAAAAAAAAAAAAACCTGATGCAGGGAAAGACTGAAGGCAAAATGTGAAGAGAGCAGCAGAGGATGAAATGGTTGGATAGCACTACTTAATGAGCATGAGTTTGAGCAAACTCATAGCATTAATGAAGGACAGAGGGACCTGGTTGCTTCAGTTCATGGGATGCCAAACAGTCAGCCATGACTTTGTGACTGGACAACAACATTCATGGGCATCCCTGGTGGCTCAAACAGTAAAGAAGCTGCCTGTTATGTAGGAGACCTGGTTTCATTCCCTGGGTCAGGAAGATCTCCTGCAGAAGGGAATGGTTACCCAATCCAATATTCTTGTCTTAAGAATTCCATGGAGAGAGGATCCTGGCAGGCACAGTCCGTAGGATTGCAAAGAGTCAGAGATGACTGAGAGACTAATAGGTACATACATATATACTATATATATATATATTCCTGTATATACAATGTTTGTTCTAGGAAGTATATTGTAAAAAATAAAAAAAAATAAAAATGCTTTGAAATTCTGGCAGTTTTTAAAAATATTTGTCTNTTGGAAAAGACTCTGATGCAGGGAGAGATGTGTATAAGAGACAGATATATATATATATTCCTGTATATACAATGTTTGTTCTAGGAAGTATATTGTAAAAAATAAAAAAAAATAAAAATGCTTTGAAATTCTGGCAGTTTTTAAAAATATTTGTCTTATTGATGTTATGTACTAAAACATGTGATTTCTATATCATTGTACTAATTTATATTTCTATTGTTAAACCATGTCCTAAAATGACAGATATATTGAGAGTAGATAGAATAATGTGCTAAAGTGAATTTCTGTTAGTGTAAACTCTGAAGGCAAATAAAACCACTGAGGAATCACCCCTGTGCAATGACAAGTGCTTTTCCATCAACGTGGCCTGGTTTATCCTGAGTAGGTTAAAGTTAGAAAATTGAGAAAGATGCTTCAAAATTTATGTAATTATATCCTATCAGGGTGTATTTTGTGGGAAAGCAGATTCTTAAGTGCTTGGAAAAGTTAATAAATGCTGTGTATCATTTCACAGTCACTCAGTCATGTCCAGCTCTGTGACACCATGGACTACAGCATGCAGGGCTTCCCTGTCCATCACCAACTCCCAGAGCTTAATCAAACTCATGTCCATTGAGTATTTGATGCCATCCAACCATCTCATCCTCTGCTATCCCCTTCTCCCATCTTCAATTATTCCCAGCAATAGGATCTTTTCAAATGAATTAGTTCTTCACATCAAGTATTGGAGTTTCAGCTACAGCATCAGTCCTTCCAATGAATATTCAGGATTGATTTCCTTTAGGATGGACTGGTTGGTTCTCCTTGCAGTCCAAGGAACTCTCAAGAGTCTTCTTCAGCACCACAGTTCAAAAGCATCAGTTCTTTGAGGCTCAGCCTTCTTTAGTGTCCAACTCTCACATCCTTACATGATTACTGGAAAAACCGTAGCCTTGACTAGATGGAGATTTGTTGGCAAAGTAACATGATTTTTAATTACTTTAACGGCTTATTAATATGCTGTCTTCATTTGTCATAACTTTTCTTCCAAGGAGCAAGCGTCTTTTTACTTCATGGCTGCAGTCATCATGTGCAGTGTTTTTGAAAGCCAAAAAAACAAAGTCTGTCACTATTTCCATTGTTTCCCCATCTATTTGCCATGAAGTGATGTAACTAAATGACATTTTCTTAGTTTTCTGAATGTTGAGCTATAAGCCAACTTTTTCAATCTCCTCATTTTCATCAAGAGGTTCTTTCATTCTTTTTTGCTTTCTTCCATAAGGGTGGTGTCATCTGCATATCTGAGGCTATTGATATTTCTCCCGACAATCTTGATTCCAGCTGTGCTTCATCCAGCCTGGCATTTTGCATGATTCGGTTCAGTCCAGTTCAGTAGCTCAGTCATGTCCGACTCTTTGCCACCCCATGAATTGCAGCATGCCAGGCCTCCCAGTTCATTACCATCTCTCGAAGTTAACTCAGACTGACATCCATCGAGTCTGTGATGCCATCCAGCCATCTCATCCTAGATCGTCCCCTTCTCCTCCTGCCCCCAATCCCTCCCTGNAGAAGGATCTCTTCCTCTTTAAGGTTTATGGAGTGGCTGTGGGGGCAAGTGTTCAGTATACCTCATCACTGCTAAGTCACCATCTATACCCCAAAGCTCATTATATAGGTTGTGGGAGCCAAATCTGGCTGCAATGCTGAGCCCAGTAAAACCACCCAGTAGTCTTCTTGAACAACTGACAGAGAGGGTGGACTGTGTTCCCCTCTGCCACTCTCTGACTTATTCATTATGCCTTCCCTTCCTACGGAGCAGTCTCCCAGCTCTCTTGGACTTCCCACAGTGCTCTGCAGTGGCCATCCTGGATTGGTTAACCTCACCCCATGTGATTACAAAAGTAGGCAGTGCCAATTTCAGCCCCTTGCAGACCAGCAGGCGGTTCTGGGGTAGCAGTAGACCCAGAGATCTTCAGGGGCTGCCAGGCCCCTACCCCAGCTAACCCTACTGTCCCAAGGCACAGTGGAAAACCCCGTCCTTGACCCTGGAGCTTGAAATTGTCTCATGGTTCATGCTTTTTCTGCCTGAAGGGTGCATGCTTTGCCAGCATTTCTATAGCACGCAGAAAGCTGCAAATTACAAAAGTTACTTTTCTCCAGTCAATTTAAGCCAGCCTGGCACAAGTCCCTCATTCTCCTTTGTCAGTGAGGCAAAGAGTCAGTTGTTCACCCAGCTTTGTCTTGCAGCAAGGCAGCCCTTTCTCTGCCCTTCCTCTCTTCCTCAGAAGTCCTAATTGTGCCTTTCATTTGACCCTGCTCTGAAGTGCATGGAAAATCTTTTCACCATTCCCTTCTGCCCAAGTGAGGCCACTCCAGCATAGATACGAATAGGGACAGGGAGGGAGGAAGTAAGTTGAACAGCTTGCAATTGGCAGCTCATTAGTTGGGTGTTACTTTACTGGTAGGCAAAAACGATCAAAATAACACCCACCGGGAGGTTTCCAAAAGCCGAGGCACTGCAGGTTGCTACACCAGCCTGTGCGGGAGGGCAGGATGTGGTCTGGTCACTGCCCTGGGTGCTCAG
The DNA here is from genome assembly GCA_006410735.1 of Raphicerus campestris. Classification (NCBI taxonomy): domain Eukaryota; kingdom Metazoa; phylum Chordata; class Mammalia; order Artiodactyla; family Bovidae; genus Raphicerus; species Raphicerus campestris. The sequence goes on from SJYW01014369.1 coordinate 45,205, forward strand.
CATCCTCCCCAGTGGGAGCTGTTAGAGGACAGTGCCCTGTGGGTCCTTGACAGACTAACTTAATTCTTTCCGACTTTTAAAACCCAATGGCTTTTCAGGGAGGCCCCTTGCAGACCTTGTTTCTTCCAGTCTGGATTCCTCTGCTTTTCAGTCCCTTACTTAACTCAGCAACATCCTCCATCCACTAGCACTAATCCCCACAGATTATCTCCTGAGAAACCCAGTGTGAAATTCACTTCTACCTGGAAGTCTTGCTCTTCTCACCTCATCCAGCTCAGTTCCCTACAGGTTTGCTTTTCAGCACCCAGGTGTTCCATTTGATTTCTTTTGCATGTGCTTAGCTGGGACTTTGAAAGGATCTGAAATCCTATCTCTTAATTTAACTTTCCCTCAAGCCAGAGAGTGTGGCTTTCCTCGCCCCCTATAGTGCTTCTTTTAGTACCTCACCTGCAGTTTTTATTGACCAGGTCCCATAAAGCCTTGCCAACGAAATCCCAGGACATTGGAAGGGCAAACCCCAGAGTGGCTCCTTAAACCTGGTAGACCTGCTACCCTCCCCAGTCTCAGAATTGGCAGGTCCCTTGAAGCTTCTCCTTGCATGTAGACTAAGGGGTGTTCATTGAGGTTAACAGGTTGATTTTCTGTTTGTACTCCCTTAACTCAAAGGAAAGGCTTGGTGCAGAAGGTAAGTAGAAATTCATAAAGGGGAGTTATTTCACAGCTGGTCTTTCTGAGCTGTCCACACTAATAGGTGACTGGGGCCTCAGAGTCTGCAGTTTAAACAACCAAGGTGATACTGACTACAGTTACACTGAGAATTAGTGGTAGACCCTTGCTGCTGAAAATGTGGTCCTTGGACAAACAGCGTTAGCCTCACCTGGGAGTTCTTAAGAAATGCAGAATTTTAGGCCCTACTCAGACCTACTGGATCAGAATCTGCATTTTAGTAGATTCTCTAGGTGATTGGTGTATATACTGCTATACTAATGACTGCATCAGGACATGTGCTTGAACTCAGGCATCCTGGACTTATGATCACCCTCCGCCCAAGGGAGAGGTAGGTGCTGAGGCTGAATGGGGTAGAAGGGAAGTTTGAGCAGCCACAGCTCAAACTGAACTCTGGTTTGGGAATATGGTCTCAAGAGCCTGTCTTTCTCTCCCCAGCTCTCCCAATAGGCAAATATAACTGAACTTTTGCTATGCTAATTGGTTGTGTTTGTTGATAGAAGAGGGCAGAGTGTGTTTGTGGGAGCAAGGAGGAGTGCCAATAGCCTATATAACTGGTCCAAGCTCACCCATACGCCCACTACTTTGTACAGAGGCCTCCCCATCAATAAACTTACTTTCTTTGAGTGTTCTGTTCCTACATCCTGTTTCTGATTTTTCTATAATACTTCTTGACATTTTGGCTTTTTATCCTGTTCCAGACCCTTAGCTTGCTTCCTGGCTTCTAATCTGACTCTCTATTAACCTTCAAGCCTTCAACAGATAATTCTTTTAGCACTTTCTGAGTACGAAGGCAAGAACTGAGAATTCAAAATGAATCCAAGATGTAATCCCTGCTTCCTAGGGCTTACAGCACTCACTGTATGCCAGGGTCTGTGCTAAGAGCTTCACTGACATAATCTAACTTAATTTTCACAAGCATATCTTTGAGGTTGTCCCCACTTCCTAGTTGAAGAAGTTGAACTCAAAAAGAGTCAAGATATTTCCCCAGGGTCACAGCTAATTATTGGCACAGGCAGGATTTAAGCCCAAGTCTGACTATCTTCTTCATCACTGTATCTCCTGTGCTTAGGACAACACCTGGGCATGTCACACACTCAGCATTTATGAAGGAAGAATGTCATTTTGAACCATCTCTTGAGCTCCCCCTTTCAACCACAGAGTTCTTCAAGCCCAGGTCCTTCAGCACTCTGGACATCACAGTCTTCGTGATCCACAGACCTCCAGTCCAGCATCCAGCACCCTCCCTGCTTTACCTCTGCCTCTCAGGGATGGGCAGGCAGAACTGCCTTGGAGTTAATCCAAGATTTCTACCTAAAAACCACTCAAAGCATATTATCCTGAAGCTTTATAATTCATAAGCATCTATCTCAAGAGAGAAACCATTAAGAAAAACATGGTAATTGACATTAAAAAGTTTTTAAAAATGAATAAATAAAACGATTTTATGTAATATCCATCTGCCAATGCAGGGGACATGGTTCGATTCCTGGTCCAGGAAGATTCCGCATATCTTGGAGCAGCTAAGCCTGTGCACCACAACTACCTTGCCCACTTGCTGCAGCTACTGAGGCCTGGGCACCTAGATGCTCAGCAACAAGAGAAGCCATCACAAGGAAAAGCCTGTGCACCCAGCAAAAGTAGCCCCCCCTCGCCACAACCGTATAAAGCCCAGGAGCTGCAACAAAGACCCAGCGCAGCCAAAACCATACAAGCCTAAAGAATGCTGGAGGGATTTAAGGAGATGAATATAACACAACTTCTACCCTCCTGGCATTTCCTAGGCTGTTATACTATGCCAGTTGCCGCCCATGATGTGAAGCCATTATTAGTACTTAGTTGGTTAGCAAGGCTTGAAATGCGCTTCTCATGCAGCTTCGTGAGGAGACCTCCTTGTTTGGTGAACCAGTAAGGCTAGTCCTTGTCGAACCCAGCTGCATGCAAATTTTGTCAATTTTATTCTTGACCTATTTTCTCTTGATAACTTCTAGCTTCAGGGTTGCAATCACATCTCTTTGTCTTTATACTCACTGACTTTCAAAACAGATTTTAGTTGATAATCTGAAGACGATATTAGGTCATGGAACAGACCCCTACAATGTTATCATGATTTCCTGATAACTCAGATCTGAAATTCCCATGCCTGAGGATCCAGAGAAGTTAGGTCAAGTAGAAGAGGCCCAAGCCAGAGAATTCTTATCTCTTTTGAAAGAGAGATCTTGCTTGCTTCAGCCTCTACAGCAAAAACTGCATCTCAGGCATCAAATTATCTGAGACGTGTTGCAATAGAGGGGTTTAATGTATATGAACTATGCTATATTCAAAACTATTTACATCTCTGAGACTTTTTCAAGTCTAGAGAAAGAATTCTCCAGGAATAGATCACTCCAATGTGTTATTTGAGAAAATTTTGCAAGATATTGATGTCAACTGAAACTTGATGCAGAAAGCATCAAAAAATTTTTGATGCAGAATGATAAACATGGCTACCTCATAGTTCTTATTTGAGGCACATCCCAACTTTGGAAGTTCAGTATATTTGCAAATCTATTTCAAAATAAAACATTTGATTTTTTTACTCCTATTTGACTGCCTGCCATTCATTTATTTGATAAACATTTATGGGGCCCCTACTATGTACTAATCACCATTCAGTGTGCTGGAGATAATGCTGAACAGTGTTCTTTCCCTCATTCGAGTGAGAGAAGACACCCTATAATAAAACAAATTTATAAACAAGAAAACTGTCAGATAGTCAGGAACTACACAGACAATTAGAATAGGGGCTTCAGTAGAGAATAACTGGTGACTGCTTCATAAGGAGCTGTTAGCAAAGCATTCTCTGAAGAACTAAATGACAAGAAGAACCTATCTGGAAAGCCGGGGCAGGCCGGGGAGGGGTGGGAGAGGCCGTGGAATCTAAACCCAAGGCTCTAGGTTCATCTCCTCTATTCTACCACTTAAACTATGAACTCCAAATAGTCAAGAAATGGATGATCTACTTCTATGATAAGAAAGTGATTCCTTCAACTAACCTATTACTTCCTTCAGTCTTGTTACNTCTCCTCTATTCTACCACTTAAACTATGAACTCCAAATAGTCAAGAAATGGATGATCTACTTCTATGATAAGAAAGTGATTCCTTCAACTAATCTATTACTTCCTTCAGTCTTGTTACAACTTTCTAGCGCTTCCCAGGTGGTTCAGTTGTGAAGAATTTGCCTGCCAATGCAAGAGACACCAGTTCCTCTGATCCTGGAAAATTCCCACATGCCAAGGAGCAACTAAGCCTGTGCACCACAATTATTGAGCCTGTGCTCTGGAGCCTGGGAACAGGAACTAACTGAAGCCAGTGCACCCCAGAGCCCATACTCTTCAACAAGAGAAGCCACAGCAATGAGAAGCCCATTAAATGCAACGAAGAGTAGCCCCCACCCACCACAACTACAGCCATAAATAAATTAATACAACAAAATAAAAATGTTCTAAAGTGTCAATCAGAATTTTTCAGGGAATTTCCACAATCTCTATCTACTTTGACGACTGTAATCACTGTATTCAGCTGTTCAAGTAAACACCTGGGGTTCATTCAAGACTTTGGTAGACTTGCTTTTTAAAAAAGGTTTATTTGTTTGCTTATNGAAGACTCAGCACAGCCATAAATAAATTAATACAACAAAATAAAAACGTTCTAAAGTGTCAATCAGAATTTTTCAGGGAATTTCTACAATCTCTATCTACTTTGACGACTATAATCACTGTATTCAGCTGTTCAAGTAAACACCATTCAAGACTTTGGTAAACTTGCTTTTTAAAAAAGGTTTATTTGTTTGCTTATTGCTGCACTGGGATTTGTTGCTGCACATGGGCTTTCTCTAGTTGTGGTGAGAGGGAGGCCCTTTCATTGCTGTGTGCAGGCTTTTTATTACATGCGTAATCTTCCCTGACCCACGAACGTGGGATCAAACCCATGTTCTCTGCATTGGCAGGTGGATTCTCAACCACTAGACCACCAGGGAAGCCCCAACCAGGTTATGTTTTTATGTAATTTTTTTCCCTAGCTGGGAAAATATCAGTTCACATTACCTGAATTAGCCTAGATAATTTTTTTCTTTACTTTTAGTATTAAGCTTAAACATCCATACATTTAGAGAGTGTGTGTTGGTTAGGGAAAGTGAGGCTAGATTATACCAAATTCCACACCACATGCAGTCTTTCTGTGGCTCTCCTCCAAGGGTTGCCTCTGGGATCCATATTCCTTTTATCTCGTATTTCTGCCATCCAGATTCATCACAGAAGGGAAATTAAGAAACTAGACAATTGCACAACGGATTGTATAAACAGACTTGAGAGTAAGACATATCATTTCTACTCTCTTCTATTAGCTACAATCCAGTCTTATGGTCCCAATGTGATAAGGCCTCCCAATGTAGTTTTCTCATGTGCTTGGAAAAAAGATGAATGGGATGAGATTTAGTGAACTCTGGCTTACGTTTCCTGTTTTGGGTATAGCACAAAGTCTTACTTGCATTAGACACTGAATAAATGACTGGCTTCCACTGTTTCCCCATCTATTTCTCATGAAGTGATGGGACCAGATGCCATGATCTTAGTTTTCTGAATGTTGTGCTTTAAGCAGTGGGAAACAGTGTCAGACTTTATTGGGGGGGGGGGCTCCAAAATCAATGCAGATGGTGATTGCAACCATGAAATTAAAAGACGCTTACTCCTGGGAAGGAAAGTTATGACCAATCTAGATAGAATATTCAAAAGCAGAGACATTACTTTGCCAACAAAGGTCCGTCTAATCAAGGCTATAGTTTTTCCATTGCTCATGTATGGATGTGAAAGTTGGACTGTGAAGAAAGCTGAGTGCCAAAGAATTAATGCTTTTGAACTGTGGTGTTGGAGAAGACTCTTGAGAGTCCCTTGGCCTGCAAGGAGATCCAACCAGTCCACCCTAAAGGAGATCAGTCCTGGGTATTCTTTGGAAGGAAAGATGCTAAAGCTGAAACTGCAATACTTTGGCCACCTCATGCGAAGAGGTGATGCTGGGAGGGATTGAGGGCAGAAGGAGAAGGGGACAACTGAGGATGAGATGGCTGGATGGCATCACCAACTTGATGGACGTGAGTTTGGGTGAACTCCGTGAACTGGTGATGGACAGGGAGTCCTGGCGTGCTGCAATTCATGGGGTCGCAAAGAGCCGGACACGACTGAGCAACTGAAGTGAACTGAACTGAAATGAAATGAAATGACTGGTTAGATGGAAGAATGAAAGGATTGCTATTAATAGTAAAAGAGTAACTAGAATGAATATATGTTGAATTAATTAGCTAATTAATAGCTAATAATAAATTCCATATTAATTCACCATATGCCTAAGAATTATAGGAAGAAACTAAAACCACACTGCTCAGAAATAGACTAGATTGGGGATTCCTAGGAAATTCTTTTTATTGTTTTGTATTATTTCGACATACAACCTTACTAGCCAAAGTCACTTCAACTATCCTCCCCTCTGAAACCCTCTGGCAATCACTCTGCAATTGTTTCAAAGATTGGGAAATTATTCTGAAGGCAGCATGATCTAGTGATGGCATTGACTTTGGCTCCCCTCACTATTACTCTTAGTGTTGCCATAAGACCATTTTTCAGTCTTAAAGTTGGCTGCCCTTGAAATGAAGTGGGAAAACCTGAGTTTGTGGGCCAGTTTGGTCCCCAGCCTAGTTCACCAGCCAAAGAATGAACAATCCTGTGTTTGTGACACCCTGAGCCTGCAGTGACCTTCTGGGCCAGCAAGGATGCCGGAGGGAACATAGATTCTCTGGAATGACAGTAGAGGAAGAACCAACCCATTGCCCAAGGACTGATGAATAGGTCCCTCTTTTCCCCTAGGACAGCCTCTGCAAGGCCTCATGTAGGGCTTAACTCTTTCCTATCTTGAGCTCTATACATAATCTCATCTATCCTCTTAGCTGAAAATTAATCAGACTGAAAATAAATAATTAGTCCTCTAGTGCTAATTACTGCTGCTACTGCTAAGTCACTTCAGTCGTGTCCGACTCTGTGCGACCCCATAGACAGCAGCCCACCAGGCTCCCCCATCCCTGGGATTCTCCAAGCAAGAAAACTGGAGTGGGCTGCCATTTCCTTCTCCAGTGTATGAAAGTGAAAGTGAAGTCGCTCAAGAGTACTGGAGTGGGGTGCCATAACTACACCTATTTATTTTTTTGAGCAATGATTTCACTAATGTATTTCTCCATCTCTGTATCAGAGTGCAAGGACAACATCTGCTATATCATTTTATTCTCAAGTAGCTAGCACAGTGAATGGCAAAGAGTAGGTATTATGGACATTTATTAAATGCAGAAATACTATGGACAAACCTTGTCTCAAAGTTTAGGCTCTTGTGTGGCTTAGCACCATCTTCCCCAAGAGTGATCATTCCCCCTTCTCATTATGAACACAAAATATACATCAAGCAGCTTCTGCTGTTTGTTTTTGACTCAATGAATGCAGGTCAAGAGGCAATAGCTGGAACTGGACATAGAACAACAGACTGGTTCTAGGAGTACATCAGGGCTGTTTATTGTCACCTTACTTATTCAACTTCTATGCAGAGTACATCATGTGAAATGCCAGGCTGGATGAAGTACAAGCTGGAATCAAGATTGCAGTCCCTTGGACTGCAAGATCAAACCAGTCAATCCTAAAGGAAATCAGTCCTTAATATTCATTGGAAGGACTGATGCTGAAGCTGAAGCTCCAATACTTTGGTCACTTGATGCAAAGAACTGACTCATTGGAAAAGACCCTGATGCTGGGAAAGATTGAAGGCAGGAGGAGAAGGGAACAACAGAAAATGAGATGGTTGGATGGCATCACTGACTTGATGGACATGAGTTTGAGCAAGCTCCAGGATTTGGTGAGGGACAGGGAAGCCTGGCATGCTGCAGTCCCTGGGGTCGCAAAGAGTTGGACATGACTGAGTGACTGAACTGACAGTGAATCTCAGAATTATCAGGGCAGAAACTTGGGGTCAGTACTTTCATAAGTTTTCAATTTGGGGCTGATGGCGAAAACTTCTCAGATTTCAAATTGTTCATAGACACACATATCCTGGATGCAATAACCAGTAGGACTATTTCATAAATCCAGGGGTGAATACTGTCATATTTAGTTTTTTTCACACAAAACAAGTGGCTTAAGTTTCCATGGTTTAATAGATTGTAGGGTTAGTAAAAGCCCAGCATCTCTGTCATGGGCTGTCTCCAACACTATGACTTGTCCACAATCTCAAAGACTCTTTTTGGATTAAATAGGGGTCAGCCTGACTTCTGCAAGCCAGTGGGAGAAATGTTACTGATCACTGCCACATGGCTATGGAAGATGCCCCACGTGAGCCTTCAGATGATAGTATGCAGGGCTCTGCAAAGGCTGCTGAAGGTCTGTGTGGGAAAGAGAACTTTGAGACCTAACGCTTAGTGCAGCTGAGACTGTCCCTTGCTTAGGTTCCCAGAATTGTAGCACTTAGTGCTAATTTTCAGTCCTTTAGGAGATCTTTTCCCCAAAGATCTAGTCACCCAAGAGGGCTACCTCAGATTTTATCAGGCTGTCCAACTCTGCAGACCCCAAACTTTCATCAACTTTCCATCTCCAGGGACCAGGCCCACTGTAGGTCTGGCAACTTTTCCTTTTCAGCCCTTGAAACACAAAAGGTCCTCATTTCCAGCAAGTAGGAAATTATCCATCACTTCTTGTGTTTGGGCATGCCGATGGTCCCTAAGGAGCCCTATTGCCCTCAGAGCGAGCTACTGCAGTGCCTTAGAACAGGCCCTCTTCCAGACTTTCTGGTTTCTTTCTTGGTAGAAAGGAGAAGCAGAAGAAAGGAGGAGCAGAAGAAGTAGGAGGAGAAGAACAGGACAGTACCGTAGAAGCTAAGTCTCAGCAGATCCTTCCACTGCATGGGTCTTCACACACTGATGGCACAGGCAAGTTCCCTGCTTTGAGAAGAAGGCAGACTTCCTTCTCTGAATTGTACATACTGCTATGTTTACAACACCCATGTACAACCAGAAAGAAAACCAAGAGATCGTCTAGTTAAGCTGTCTGGCTTCAAGGTGCTGAATCTTCACTGGACATTATAAGAAAATAATTGAAATTTTTATGCAAAATCCAGGTGATGGATGGGACAGGCTCCCGGAGTAGAATAGCATTAGCTTGGCGGGGGTTGTCAAATTGTTTCTTCTCAGAATAAGAGTTTTATTTTGGTGGGAGGACCACTCCTTCACAGATACAGTAGCATGACGACTCTTGATTCTGACATGGATGGGGCTTCTTTTCTGGGCCTGTGGCATGTTCTCCAGGCCCTACATCATCTTAAAGATATCACTGGGCACCTAATTGCAGCTGTCAGCGTCTGTCTGCAGGCACGGAGGCAGGTACTGACTCAAGAGGCACGATCCACAGCACAATAACCATCAGTAGCGGGTCTGAAAGGAAAACATCAAACCATATGGAGGTGGAAGAAGTTGTCACAACTTGTTAATTTATGAACTCAAACTTTCAGACCAATGAAAATATCCCCAAACATTCTACATTCCATGAAGCTGCCATGAGAAGCAAACGAGTCAAGAGAAGGATCAAGCCTAGAAGCCTTCTGGTGTCACAGACCGGGCCCCCCACTGTGCATTAAACACTGAGACCTCAGAGCCTAAGAGCTCTGTGAGGGAGAGGGACTAAGTTTCACAGATTAAAAGCCTGTAAGCTAAACTGACTGTGTTTCCCCTGGAATGTGCCTCGTTGCTGAGTCACATGGGTGAGTTATCATAGGTTTTTTCTTGCATAGTTTGGTTCTGTAACAACCATTTCAGAAGTTAAACAATAACAACTGCTACCTGTTCTCTCTTCAATCCTGCATTTTAACAGGCAGGCAAAGAGCAGGAGCCTCTAGCCTTCCTAAGGATTTGCAAAGGGGAATTCCATTGTGAAGGAGCTGTTGACATTCTCCTTCAGTTGGTTAAACGTGATTCAATTTGATTCCATTTCAAAGCAGAAATGGAGCATCTGGTGTGTGCCCACACTGGTGCTGCTGGGGCAGCAGGACCAATAGGATGTTGCCATTGCCCAGGAGGGGCATGTTATCAAGCAGGCACCATGGATAGATAGACAAACAGCTGCAGTATGGAACAGAGGAGCGATAATGATACTTTTCATCCCAGGTGAGTCAGGGGTTGTTGCTGTTCAGTTTCTAAGTCATGTCCAACTCTTTGCAATCTCGGGGGCTGCAGCATTCCAGGCTTCCCTGTTCTTCACTATCTCCCAGAGTTTGCTCAAATTCATGTCCACTGACTTTGTGATGCCATCCAGTCATCTCATCCTCTGCCTCCCCCTTCTTTTGCTTTCAATCTTTCCCAGCTTCAGGGTCTTTGCCATCAAAGTCAGGGGAGGTTATAGTAAAGATGATGTTTGAGCTGGGTCTTGAAGGAGGATTTGGCCTCTGGGGCAAGACAGGAGAGTGCCCATCAGCTGAGGGAAAGTATTAACAAACGGCAAGGCCACACAGCAGTGTGTGAGATCTAGAGGGAGCTGGATGTATGACAGGTAGAGGGTTGAGCAGATGCCAGAGCAATGATGTTAGGAAACAGGGGTCAGGATATGGAGGAGCTTGGATCCTGGTTCAGGACCTAAACTTCAGACAGAAGCTCACTAATATAGGCCAGACCCTGGTTGTCCTCCAACATCGCACCTGGAGTGCCTGGCCCTCACAGGACCCTGGTACAGGATGGAAGTTATTTTCCTCCAGGCCTTGCCACTGGTGCCCAAAATTCCACTCACTCCTCAGAGGTCTTCTGGGAATGCACACGTACCTGTGTCCTGTAGCAGGTAACAGATGAAGGCCCTGAACCCTCCCCCTTGCACCACTGTCACCTATACCTAAATCATTCACATTTCTGGAACTCAAAGGCAGATTCAGGGGTTAGGCTGCCTAGTTTCAACCTAGCTCTGTCACCAGCAGATGTGGAGCCTGGGGCAAACTGCTTAAGTAGCGACGCGCCAATGTGTGAAGCAAAGACAGCAGACAGGGATTCCTGGCAGGGAGCAGCACGCTGGGCAGTAGATCTGTATTCCTCTGCCCTGGACACAGTTCCCCACACCCATCCCCCTCTCAGCAGACCACGCTAGAACAGTGTTGGCCAACAGAAATATAATGTGATTATGATACAAATTATATAACAATTAAAATATTTTCTCAATTATAAAAAAGTTTAAAAAAATTAAGACCATATTTTATTTAATCAAGCACATCCAAAATATTATCATTTTTAACTTGTGATTAATCGAATTGTGGTGTTGGAGAAGACTCTTGAGAGTCCCTTGGACTGCAAGGAGATCCAACCAGTCCATTCTGAAGCAGATCAACCCTGGCATTTCTTTGGAAGGAATGATGCTAAAGCTGAAACTCTGGTACTCTGGCCACCTCCTGCGAACAGTTGACTCACTGAAAAAGACTCTGATGCTGAGTGGGATTGGGGGCAGGGGGAGAAGGGGATGACAGAGGATGAGATGGCTGGATGGCATCACGGACTCGATGGACATGAATCTGAGTGAACTCCGGGAGCTGGTGATGGACAGAGAGGCCTGGCATGCAGCGATTCAGTGGGTCGCAGAGTTGGACATGACTAAGCGACTGAACTGAACTGAACCTAAAAATGATTATGGATATATCTTACATTTTGGGGGGTGCTAAGTCTTTACTTTTTGTCAAGTCATGCAGCTTGAGACATCTTTGTACCCCGACCAGGGACTGAAGCAGGGCCAAGACAATGAAAGCACCGAATCCTAACCATTAGACCACTAGGGAACTCCTGGGTACTGTGTCTTTAAAATCCAGGGTATAGTTATTCTTACAGCACATGCAACTTGAAATAGACACATTTTGATATTTCAAGCGACTATACGGCGCTCGATGGTCACACATGGCTAGAGGCTACCATATTGAATAGCACAGCTTTAGAACAATAGCCCATATGATTAGACTGAAATAATAGCAGTAGTTAGTATTTCTTGATTACCAGCTGAGAGACCTTGGACAAATTACTAAATCTGTGTTTGTGTCCTCTGTAAGAGAGAAGAAATACAACTTAACATTGTGTTGGGAACCTTAAGTTGGGACATATATCTGCAGCCCAGAATGGGATTGTCATTTCCTCTTCACCTTTGTGCCTACAATTTCCTCAGCCCAAAATGCCCTGTCTTCTCTACGTGCAAATCCTTATTCATTCATTAAGACCTTGCTCAAATGTCACGTCCTCTGGAAAGCCTACCTACCTTATCTCTTAGCATCAAGTGCTCCTGGTTCTGGACCAACTTAGTTCTTTTCCAGACCTCCCTAATGGTGCTTCTTTCCTTGTGCCTTCTTACCTTCAGTCATGTTCAACTCTTTGCCACCCAGTAGACTGTAGCCTGTCCATGGGATTCTCCAGGCAAGAGTACTGGAGTGGGTTGCTATGCTCTCCTCCAGGGGATCTTCCTGTCCCAGGGACTGAACCCATGTCTCCTATATCTCCTGCACTGGCAGGCAGATTCTTTATCCACTGAGCCACCTGGGAAGCTCACTTCTTACCTTGCTTTGTGATTATTTTCCTACTTGTATTCCAGGTGAATCTGGATGGAGTTACTGCATCTCACTGAAGATGCAGATCTTCAATTTTTTAGTGTCTCTGAAATCAGGATGCATTTATATCATAAATGGCAGTAATTTTTTCCTCTTTTGGTGAGATTTTTTAAAATGAGCAATGGTATGATTGTAATATATAACACAGGCTTGATACAGTGTGTGTGTGTTAGCTGCTCAGTTGTGTCCAACTCTACAACCCCATGGACTGTTGCCCACTAGGTTTCTCTATCCAAGGGATTCTCCAGGCAAGAATATCGGAATGGGGTGCCATTTCTTCTCCCAGGGATCAAACTCAGGTCTCCTGCATTGCAGGCAGATTATTTACCATCTGAGCCACCAGGGAAGCCTTGATATATTTTAGTAATTGCCTTTGTGTCCCCCAGGCAGTGGGCTCAGTTAATGTAATAAACGTGTCAAATGTTCTGACAACACTAATAAAAGTTTATTGCAATTACCACACGTGTAAATTATTTGGCTGGCAGCCTCTCCTCCCTTCTGAATGGTAACCTCTCCAAGGGCAGAGACTGTAGGCTCTTTCATAGCAATGGGCTGGGCATCTTGTGAGAGGCCCAAATGTAATGCCTGGTTTTTGAGGAAAACGTGCCCCCAAAGAAATCCCACCTTCCCACTACAGCATGATTATGCTTTAAATTTTTCTTCACCAAAATATCTAATTACTGAATCAGGAAGCAGAATGATCCAGCTAGAATGTCAGGCTGAGAAATGTGCGCTTGTGGGACCAGAGGGGAGAGAGAATGTTTCCCCTCAAAGCTGCATGTTTCCTTAGAAACCCCATAGGGTTCCAAACAGATTATCTTTCAAAGGACTCATTACAAGGCAAGCAGAGCTTTTAACTTCCAAGTGTTTTAACAAAGTCTTTTCTATCTAATGTCAAATTATGCTGTCTCTCCCCAGTTCATAAAACGATACACAATTTTTTAAATGCCCCAAACCCCTCTTATCAAGAGAGCTCCAACTATAGCCAAATACCAATCATTAGAAGGATAAAAAATAATGCTTCATCCAAAAAAAAGTCAAAGGGAGGGGGGTGACGGGACAGAGGAATAAGGACCTTCCTGCTTATTTAACTTCTATGCAGAGTACATCATGAGAAACACTGGACTGGAAGAAACACAAGCTGGAATCAAGATGGCATCCAGTCCCATCACTTCATGGGAAATAGATGGGGAAACAGTGGAAACAGTGTCAGACTTTATTTTGGGGGGGCTCCAAAATCACTGTAGATGGTGATTGCAGCCATGAAATTAAAAGACACTTACTCCTAGGAAGAAAAGTTATGACCAACCTAGATAGTATATTCAAAAGCAGAGACATTACTTAGTCAACTAATATCTATCTAGTGAAGGCTATGGTTTTTCCTCTGGTCATGCATGGATGTGAGAGTTGGACTGTGAAGAAGGCTGAGCACCGAAGAATTGATGCTTTTGAACTGTGGTGTTGGAAAAGACTCTTGAGAGTGAGTCCCTTGGACTGCAAGGAGATCCAACCAGTCTATTCTGAAGGAGATCAGCCCTGGTATTTCTTTGGAAGGAATGATGCTAAAGCTGAAACTCCAGTACTTTGGCCACCTCATGCGAAGAGCTGACTCATTGGAAAAGACTCTAATGCTGAGAAGGATTGGGGTCAGGAGGAGAAGGGGACGACAGCAGATGAG
>SJYW01014369.1:62694-75369 GCA_006410735.1 Raphicerus campestris
TGAAGAGGAACTAAAAAGCCTCTTGATGAAAGTGAAAGAGGAGAGTGAAAAAGTTGGCTTAAAGCTCAACATTCAGAAAACGAAGATCATGGCATCCGGTCCCATCACTTCATGGGAAATAGATGGGGAAACAGTGGAAACAGTGTCAGACTTTATTTTGGGGGGCTCCAAAATCACTGTAGATGGTGATTGCAGCCATGAAATTAAAAGACACTTACTCCTAGGAAGAAAAGTTATGACCAACCTAATAGTATATTCAAAAGCAGAGACATTACTTAGCCAACTAATATCTATCTAGTGAAGGCTATGGTTTTTCCTCTGGTCATGCATGGATGTGAGAGTTGGACTGTGAAGAAGGCTGAGCACCGAAGAATTGATGCTTTTGAACTGTGGTGTTGGAAAAGACTCTTGAGAGTGAGTCCCTTGGACTGCAAGGAGATCCAACCAGTCTATTCTGAAGGAGATCAGCCCTGGTATTTCTTTGGAAGGAATGATGCTAAAGCTGAAACTCCAGTACTTTGGCCACCTCATGCGAAGAGCTGACTCATTGGAAAAGACTCTAATGCTGAGAAGGATTGGGGTCAGGAGGAGAAGGGGACGACAGCAGATGAGATGGCTGGATGGCATCATAGACTCGATGGACGTGAATCTGAGGGAACTCTGGGAGTTGGTGATGGACAGAGAGGCCTGGCGTGCTGCGATTCATGGGGTTGCAAAGAGTTGAACACGACTGAGCGACTGAACTGAACTATGAGTGGTGATGTCCAAGTGATGTCCATCAAAAACAAGGAATTTTAAAAGATCCAAATATGAAGTGTCTGAAATGTACATAGAATTCCTGTAAGCACATATTGACTTACAAGACTTCGAGGTTATCTCAAAGACATTGTTTGAAGGTATACTTTTATTTTTCCTTGCTGAGTGGATTGGAGTTCATATCAGGTTAAAAAAAAAGCACTCACTCTATTTAGGGACTTTACCCAATTAAATACACACATAGACACCATCCCTCAAACTGTCACCATCCTTCCTTAGGGGAATTTGCATCTGTTGTATCTTTGGCAAACAATGCAAACACTTGTGTTCAACTAAGAGTGTATGGTCTTACCTTCTTTCTTTCTTTTTGGCCAGAGAAGAAAATGTGGCTTTACAAATTCAATTAATATGAATTGCTCCCTGCCTTACTAAACTCTCAGGTGGGCTCAGGATTTAGAGTCCCAGGGCTGAGCCTGGTGGATTTGGGCTGTGTGGGCTTCTGGGAACACTGGTTAAACTGGGCCCCTCTGAAGCCTTCTGCATCTTGGATTTGAAAAGGAACTAATCACACACTTTTAAAAATTGAGTTGTTTCTGATGTGTTTCAAGATTATTTTATGTATTTAGTATTATTATTATTTTTGCCACTGTGTGGCATGCAGGATCCTAGTTCCTGGAGCAGAGATGGAACCCGCCCCGCCCCCCAGTGGAATCACACACTCCTTAA
The DNA here is from genome assembly GCA_006410735.1 of Raphicerus campestris. NCBI lineage: Eukaryota > Metazoa > Chordata > Mammalia > Artiodactyla > Bovidae > Raphicerus > Raphicerus campestris. The sequence continues at coordinate 64,177 of SJYW01014369.1, forward strand.
CTTCCTGTTTTCCCTTCTCTTCCTTCTCTCCCCAAGTTCAGTTTCAATGAAATTACTCTGGCTGATGGACCTAAAAAGATCATCAGGTAGATGATCCCCAGGTCCTTCTTGTGAATACACCCCTATTCTCATTTTCCCCCCATATTAATGTGTGCCCTTATTAATAAGTCTCTCATACCCAGCTTCTTTTTGGAGAAGATGCCTGCTGTGGGACTAAAGCCCTCCTCAGTGTGGATACTAATGAGTTAAGTAGCTTTGAGAGATGTATGCCATTCCCCTTGCTGAACTCTGAGAAGAGTTCAGGCCTCCATCCAGCAGGCACCCCCAGTCCTGTAAAAAAGACAGTTTCACTAGGGTGTTAGAGCCTACAGCAGGTGTATGAGCAGAGCTCATCACAGAAAGGAGGAGCTTTTAACTGTCTGCATAGTAGCTACCCATCAAGTGCTTGCTACATATAGCTGCTGCTGCTGCTAAGTCGCTTCAGTTGTGTCAGACTCTGTGTGACCCCATAGACCAAGCTCCCCGCCCCTGGGATTCTCCAGGCAAGAACGCTGGAGTGGGTTGCCATTTCCTTCTCCAATGCATGAAAGTGAAAACTGAAAGTGAAGTCGCTCAGTCGTGCCCAACTCTTAGTGACCCTGTGGACTGCAGCCCACCAGGCTCCTCCATCCATGGGCTTTTCCAGGCAAGAGTGCTGGAGTGGGGTGCCATTGCTACCTTAAAAAAAAATTTTTTTTTTTAATTAGAGTATAGTTGCTTTACAATGTTATTTTCTGCTGTAGAGCAAAGTGAATCAGCCATAGATATACATCTCCTCTTTTTTGGATTTCCTTCCCATTTAGGTCACCGCAGAGCATTGAGTGGAATCCCCTGTGCTATAAGTAGGTTCTCTTTAGTTACCTAGTTTATGCATTGTTGCTGTTGTTATTGTTTAGTCGCTAAGTTGTGTCCAGCTCTATGTGACCCCATGGACAGTAGGCCACCAGCCTCCTCTGTCTATGGAATTTCTCAGGCAAGAATACTAGAGTGGGTTGCCATTTCCTTCTCCAGAAGATCGAACCCACATCTCCTACACAGTGTATATATGTCAGTTCCAATCTCATATAGCTGCATCTCACACGGGATTTCTTTTCGTCTTTGTGGAAGGGCCAGTTGCCGAGTCTGACTCCTAAGAAAGGCAGACTGAGCGTACACAGTGCCCAGCAGCCCCCTCTTTCTTGACCAGCTCTCCTGACCAATTCCTTTCCCTTAGCTCCGCTGAAAACTAAGTTGGGATTTTCCCCTCTACAGATAATTTTACTGGAACTAAGGAGGAAGCTAAGGAGGAACACACGAAAACAGAGAAGCAGATGAGTTTACAGATTTCTTATCTGGCAGAGCTTCCTGGGGAATCGGCTTCCCCTCCCCTCCCCGAACCCTCCATAAAAAAAGGCCCTGATCCTTTGTGTACAGTGAGATAAACACATTTGCAGAGGGGGATGGGCTCCCTCTCTTCTAGAGATATTTCTTTCCCTTCCTCCTGCTTCACTCTCTCCCCCAAGGTCCTGACACCAATTAAGGAGAACATGATCAACATTAACACATTTTTTTAAAAAGGCTAATAGTACTATGAACCCAAACTGAAAAACATACAACAACAAAACTGACTTGTTATCAGCAAACATATTGAGGTCATGAAAGCTTAGGAAAGAAAGAACAGTTCCAAAATGAGAGACTAGAGAAATGTTACACCAATATATCACACGTGATTCTGGACTGAATTCGTTTGCTTTAAAGATGATTATTGGCAAAGATTGAATGGAATCCAAGGATGAGATAGGAGTATTGGACCATGTTAACTTCATGATTTTGATAGTTGTACTGTGGTTATGGAGGCAAACCCTTTTGTTTATAGGAAATACACACTAAAGTATTCAGTAGTGATAGGGCATCATGCCAGCAACTTACTCTCAAATGGTGCAGGAAATAAATGTTCTTTGTACTCTATTTGAAGTTTCTTTAAGAGTTTGAGATTGCTAAAAACTTTTTTCTTAACTACTCTATATTCAGAAATTCTATTTTTAGGAGCCTATTTCAAAGATAAACTGTTGAAAATATAGAGAGAAAGAAAAGGGAGGGAGGGAGGAAGGAAGAGAGGAGTAAAAAGCCTATTATTTTTACCAACAAAGATAAAACAACTCAAATATCCGTCATTGAGGGACTGATTGAGTAAATTCAAACAGCTTAAAAAAAAAAAAAAAGAATTAGAAATATCTCCATATTCCACCGTGGAGTGATCTCTAAATATAAGAAGCAAAAAAAGCAGAGTAGAGAAAATTGTGTATATACCCTTGAACAATACAAGTTTGTACTGTGAGGTACATTTATACACCCATGTACTACACAATCCCTCATAAGGAGATTAGTTGAATCTCCTTACAAGGAAGGACTCTGAAGGCGGACTATGAAGTTATATGCAGATTTTCTACTGCAAGGAGGGTGGGCCCTCTTAACCGCCTAGTTGTTCAAGGGTCAACTGTATGTCTAAGAAATAGAAATATATATCTGTGTGAGTGCATGTGTGGGCTTCCCCCGTGGCTCAGTGGTAAAGAACCTGCCTGCCAATGGTGGTAAAGAACCCACCAATCTCTCTTAAGAGACCCAGCCCGGGGGCTTCCCTGGTGGTCTGGTGGTTAGGACTCTGGGCTTGCAATGCGGGGGACCCAGGTTCGATCCCCGATCAGGGAAGTAAGATCCCACATGCTGCACAGCGTGGCCAATAAATAAATAAATTTAAAAAAAAAAAAAAAAAGAGACCCAGCCCGATCCGTGGGTCAGGAAGATCACCTGGAGCAAGGCATGACAACCCATTCCAGTATTTTTGCCTGGAAAGTCCCATGGACAGAGCAGCCTGGCAGGCTGCAGTCCATAGAGTCACAAAGAGTAGGACATGACTGACGCAACTAAGCACTGAGCGTGAGTGTATGTGTACATGTAAATGTTTTTTTTTTTTTGGCTGCGCTGAGTATTTGTTGCTTTGCTTAGCCTTTCTCTAGCTGCAGTGAGCCAGTGCTCCTTTTCACTGCAGTGCACAGATTTGTCACTGTGGTGGCTTTTCTTTTTGCAGAGCACAGGCTCTGGAGCACAGGCTCAGTAGTTGTGGCACACAGGCTTAGTTGATCCGTGGCATGTGAAATCTTTCCGGACCAGGGAGCGAACCTGTATTCCCTGCAGTGGCAGGTGGATTCCCATCCACTGTACCACCAGGGAAGTCCTATATGTAACTTTTAAAGTAAACAATAGAAAAATAAATATGAAATTTTAAAACAAATGATTACCTATAAGACATAGGAAGAAATAGGGTTGAAAAAGATATGAAATAGAGACCAAACTACTGTAAGCATACTTGGTTTTGTAGATGTGGCTTTCAAACCATGTAAATGCTTTATAAAATTACATGTTAAAAAAAAAGTAAATCTGGAAAAGGAAATGAAACAAACGATCTTAAGTGTCAATGCCAGTTTACATAGTCACAGGGAGAGGAACTATTCCAGGGGACTTGAAAACAGCTTGACTTCAGGCCCCTGGGAGGATGTATCTTTGGGACAAATAGAACTATAAGGGCAAAAACAAAATCCACTTAAGCTCTTTTCAGGAATCATATTGTTGGTGGAAATGTTGCTAGTTTTTCTGAGATGTATGTGTGTGTGTGTGTGTGTGTTGTGTGACAGAACAAATGCATAATTATGTGATAATCCCCAGTGTCTTTAAAAACCATGATTCTCAATTGGGGGAAAAGGAGATACAGGATTGAAGACTTTAAACAAAATCCCTATAATCCTGAACTTGAATTGGAAGTATTGATATGAACTCCTAAAATTTATGACTTTGAGAAATGAGCATATTTTCTAGTTCTATCTGCTAAAAAGTCTACAAATGAGTAAACAGTTATCACAGATCATCTTTGTGCCCAGAGTGAGCTCCACTCTGGGCACAAAGACCCAGAAACACCATTTCCCACAAAAAGGAGCAAAGTGTCTTGAAGCAACAGGTGATTTCAGAATTAGAGCAGGAAATGTACAAGACGTTGCTGGAGCATCTTGTCACACTAGATAGAAAGTTATCAAACATTACTCGGATCATATCAACCTTAACAGGCTCCCACTGGCCAAGGATGGGACAGTCTGAAAATCAATAATGATAATAACAACAATAAATTAAAATTTCTCCAATATTTAAATTCTTGAATTTATGTTGATTCTAATAGATGATAACTGGAGACACTTGAAGAAAGCTAGTGAATCAATTCTTTTATTTTACACCACTGGTAAATAAGGGGGAAATCAAGCATTTATTCTACTTTTCCTACATGGACAATTGCACTGGTTACCCAAGTAGCAGAAAAGTTTCTCTCCTCTCTTCTTTACAGAAATATTACAGCTAATAAATGAAGACACAATGGTAGAATATCATCATCACCATTTTGCAACTTCTAGTGAATTAGTGGATCTACAAATTGATTGTCAATAGCTGCTAATATCACAAGAAGAGAAACAAGATACTATATGCTTCTTGGTGGAAGAATACAGCATNTACATAGTCACAGGGAGAGGAACTATTCCAGGGGACTTGAAAACAGCTTGACTTCAGGCCCCTGGGAGGATGTATCTTTGGGACAAATAGAACTATAAGGGCAAAAACAAAATCCACTTAAGCTCTTTTCAGGAATCATATTGTTGGTGGAAATGTTGCTAGTTTTTCTGAGATGTATGTGTGTGTGTGTGTGTGTGTTGTGTGACAGAACAAATGCATAATTATGTGATAATCCCCAGTGTCTTTAAAAACCATGATTCTCAATTGGGGGAAAAGGAGATACAGGATTGAAGACTTTAAACAAAATCCCTATAATCCTGAACTTGAATTGGAAGTATTGATATGAACTCCTAAAATTTATGACTTTGAGAAATGAGCATATTTTCTAGTTCTATCTGCTAAAAAGTCTACAAATGAGTAAACAGTTATCACAGATCATCTTTGTGCCCAGAGTGAGCTCCACTCTGGGCACAAAGACCCAGAAACACCATTTCCCACAAAAAGGAGCAAAGTGTCTTGAAGCAACAGGTGATTTCAGAATTAGAGCAGGAAATGTACAAGACGTTGCTGGAGCATCTTGTCACACTAGATAGAAAGTTATCAAACATTACTCGGATCATATCAACCTTAACAGGCTCCCACTGGCCAAGGATGGGACAGTCTGAAAATCAATAATGATAATAACAACAATAAATTAAAATTTCTCCAATATTTAAATTCTTGAATTTATGTTGATTCTAATAGATGATAACTGGAGACACTTGAAGAAAGCTAGTGAATCAATTCTTTTATTTTACACCACTGGTAAATAAGGGGGAAATCAAGCATTTATTCTACTTTTCCTACATGGACAATTGCACTGGTTACCCAAGTAGCAGAAAAGTTTCTCTCCTCTCTTCTTTACAGAAATATTACAGCTAATAAATGAAGACACAATGGTAGAATATCATCATCACCATTTTGCAACTTCTAGTGAATTAGTGGATCTACAAATTGATTGTCAATAGCTGCTAATATCACAAGAAGAGAAACAAGATACTATATGCTTCTTGGTGGAAGAATACAGCATCTATAAAGAAGTCCTAACAACAACAATAACAACAAAAAATCAGACCTGAAGCTGATTAAACTCAAGATCCAACCACCAGTTGACAGGAAAACCAGTAGACAAAGAAATATGCACAATGATACCACTGGGATGAAGTCAGAAAACCCTAGACTAGAGAAACTGTATATGGTTAACAACCCAGTTTCTTGAAGGGAAGAGACAGAGAAGGAGGAGAGAGAGAGAATGAGAGGGGAGGGGGAGATCTATAGATGAAGAGAAGCATAAAGAGACACAGCAACTAGTTAGTGTGTGAACCTTATTGGGACTTGGAATCAAATAAGGAAATGTTAAAAATAAATTATGACATTTATGAGACAAATTGAAATTAAAACACTGGCTAGATATTTGATGATATTAAGGACTCACTGCTATTTTTTTATGTGTGATCATGGTATTGTAGCTATGGTGTTTTTGTTATTGTTTTTTAAAGACTCCTCTTTTAGAGATTCATACAAAGCTGTTTAATGAAAGAAATTCTATGATCCTGGAATTTGCTTCAAAATAATGCAAGATAGGGTGGAGGAAGTGAGTATATCNGACCAACCTAGATAGTATACTCAAAAGCAGAGACATTACCTTGCCGACTAAGGTCCGTCTAGTCAAGGCTATGGTTTTTTTCTCTGGTCATGTATGGATGTGAGAGTTGGACTGTGAAGAAAGCTGAACACAGAAGAATTGGTGCTTTTGAACTGTGGTGTTGGAGAACTCTTGAGAGTCCTTGGACTGCAAGGAGATCCAATCAGTCCATTCTGAAGGAGATCAACCCTGGATTTCTTTGGAAGGAATGATGCTAAAGCTGAAGCTCCAGTACTTTGGCCACCTCATACGAAGAGTTGACTCATTGGAAAAGACTCTAATGCTGGGAAGGATTGGGGGCAGGAGGAGAAGGGGACGTCAGAGGATGAAATGGCTGGATGGTATCACGGACTCGATGGACGTGAGTCTCAGTGAACTCCGGGAGCTGGTGATGAACAGGGAGGCGTGGTGTGCTGCGATTCACGGGGTCGCAAAGAGTCGGACACGACTGAGCGACTGAACTGAACTGAACTGAACTGAACTTGACTCATTCAAGTCAGGTACTCACATCCTGCCGGGACAAATGTCCCCATGCCATCACAGGAGATGGAATCTAAGCCTACAAATATAGGGGGAGCCCCTTTTAGACTGATACAGACCATGCAAACAGGAGCTTCAGCTCAGGTCCCCAAACAACCTTTATTTGCACTCAGCATCTCCAGGCCAGGTAGCTACACATAAGGCTCACCTGGAAGGACCCCAACCCAGCAATGAGAACTGGATCAAAGAATATGTCCTCTGGATGCCACAGCCGTTGTTACTGGAAACCCCAGGTCAGAGAGGGAACCAAAACTACTGATTAGGGACACAGCATCATGTCAGGAAACCACATGTGACTTGGGAGGTTTCTACTGTAGGGTTCTAGTTGAGAGGAAACTCAGGCCAGTAAGAGGAGGGCAGTGGGGAAGGCAGACACATCCAAGGGAAGGAAGGGACCAAGACAGGGCCAGCCAGTTGTCCTTGGCTCCAGGTCCTGAGGGTCTATGTCTCTTCATAGCCAGAAACAGTTCTTTAAGGGCTAGAGCTGGGCTGCCACCCAGGAGAGCAGAGGAGGCTGGGACCATCCTTCTGACCCCTGTTGCCTAGAAGGGAATAAAAGCCAAGTGGCGCTAGTGGTAAAAGCATCCCCCTCCCAATGCAGGAGACATAGAGATGGGGGTTTGATCCTTGGGTCGGCAAGATCCCCTCGTGCAGGGCATGGCAACACACTCCAGTATTCTTGCCTGGAGAATCCCATGGACAGACGAACCTGGCTGGCTCGAGTCCAGGGGATCACAAAGAATGGGACACAACTGAAGAGACTTAGCATGCATGTACATGCATGCAATGAGGTTTCTGTCTATATCTTCTCACTTTGTAAACTTCCTGCTGGCATTTCCTGGTTGTGTCTGGCTCCTGTCACTGGATTGTAAGGTCCCTGGAGAACATGCCTTATCTAAATAATAATAGCTTCCTCTTGTTGAGCTCTCATTGTGTGCTAGGAATTGTTTCAGGAATTTTACCTTAAGTTATTTCAGAGCTTCCCTTCAATGCCATTTTATATCTCGGAACCCACAGCTCAGACCATACTTATTTGTCAAAGATTTTACACCGAATTAAGTGGCATAACTAGCACCCAAGGACAAGATGTCAGATTCTGAAGCCATTTACTAAATGTTTGCCAAATTCACTGGACTTGTTCCTATTGGGTATGAAATATGAATATAGCTAGCTTCCAATTTGCTGATTGAAAATAATCCTTAAGTGATTAATCAAAAATTCATCAGCATTTGACTTCAGAATATACTTTTGGTCATATGTTGGAACTATATGTTTGTACATGAGTGTATTTTTTATTCTAGGAATTTACAACTCTAAACAAATAAAGATACTAGAGGAGCTTAAAATTATGAGTCTTGTGATTGATTTTCCTGCTAGAACTTCTCCCTACAGAGAGATGAGTCTTGGGCCTGCTTCTCTTCTCCATCCTAGTCCTCTCCACTTTTTACTTCCATCCGTGAGCTCCCCCAAGCTTCTAGATTCACAGATCTACCGCTTATTTGACATCTGCACTTGGTTAACAGCGTCCTGGACAGCCTCCACAGTAGAATTCTGTGTTCCACCACCTCCCAACCTGTCCTCCCAGTCTTCACCATCTCAAGAATGACACCATCACCACCTACAACTGCTGAAATCAAAATTTAGAAGTCATCCCTGATTCCTTTCGCTCTCCTTGCACATCCTATTCATTGATGATTCTTGTTGGTTCCTCCTCTGGCATACATCCTATGTCTCATCTAAGCTATGATCTCTTTAGGGACTTCACAGAACCCTCAGTCCTCTTATCTACAAAGTGAGCAGCCCAGCTAGTTTATTTACTTATATTTTGATTGTCAAACTGTTAAGAGAAATAATGTCTTCCAGTGATAGTCTTGATCAGTAGACTCAGTAAGTCCTTTCCAGTTCTGTGATTCTGATATAAAATTTAAGATGCCATTCATTCCATCACCAAAATATTTCCTGGTCTATCTACTAATTCGCTGTGGCAAAATTTCCCTCCTGGGGAAATCATTTACCTATTTTAAGTGAGGTATACTGTTTTTGCCTTTTAATGACAACTGTTTTAAAAAATAATAAAACTTTAAGAAGATAATTATCATTTTTACATTAAAAACAAGAGCTCAAGGTTAAGTCATTTGACAAGAATGTATTTTTTTTAATGACATAGATGGTCTCAAAGTAAACTGGGCAATCACTAACTCCCTTAGCAGCATTAAATAAATTCCTCTTCTGTGAAGTATCAGGAACTGTTTATTTCTCCATGCCCTCAAAAGCAATCATCTGGATTTTCAGTTAGCCCTCACAGAGGTGGACTGAATGAGAGCTGCAGTCCCTGGTAGATTAATTATAATTTTTTTCAAATATTTTGAATACACTCTTCCAGTTGTGCAATCAACCTTAAAAAGTAGATCTTAAAATCTTGGAGTCTATAACGCTTTGGGTCTGTTTATATAAGAGAGAAAGAGAGAGTGAGAGGGTATGTGTGTGTGTGTGTGTGTGTGTGTGTGTGTGTGTAATCTTGCCCAGGATTCCTCAGAGATCTGCTGCTGGTCTGTGTGAACTGACTGGCCTCAAGCAACACTGCAGAAATACAGATAGTACAGCTCCAAGGCCATGGTCTTTTATATACATTCCTGGGAAATGTAATCCTTGTGGTTTCCAATCTCATTTCTCTTAGGATACAGATATGAGTAACTTTTACTTTGAAAAGAACTCCAGCACTTTGGTTTATGTTAAGATTAATTTAAGATACATAAAGAGATTCAAGTCATTTGGGATCAATATTTACCAAATTTAAATCTCCATTATACTGCATAAGACTTAATTAGTGCCTTGATTCTAATTTAATTGTGACAAGTCCTTCTGTTTACATTTCTGAGATTAAACATCACCTCCTCAGTAGTCCCTTTTGAAGGACAGCTGGCTCCAAGTTGGTTGGGTTCCCACTGCCTCCTTCTTTACCTTTTTTTCTTCATTGATTAACCAAACAAACAAAAACGTGGCTCAGCTTGCAGCCCCGCTGTTAAAGAAATATAAATTCTTATTGACAATTAAATTAAACAAATAAATATCTGCACAGTCTATTTAATTCAAAATTTGCAGGAGTGGATGGTGCAGTGGTGGAGTGAGGGGTGAGGTCACAGTGTGCCTGATGATTTAATTTTATGGCATTAGTAATGGAGAGTACTTCCTGGTTGTTCTGTCGGTTACATAAGAAGCTATCAATTAATGGTTCAAACTTGAAAAACAACAGAAGTAATTAATTTACACTCCATGACTTTCCATTAGACAGCTCTTGGCTAACTAAGGCTACCTGCAAAAATACTATAAGAAAAGTAGATCTCTCCCTGGGATGCTGGGCCCATCAGTTGGTGTGTTCATGAGACAGCATCTTCTTGAATTAAATGGGTTACTATTCAGAGTGTGATGGATTACTACTCAGCTTCCTGCATAATTGTGAGGGGCGATTTTAATCAAGGAGAAGTTGATTTCCAGTCTCTATATGCAAAGAATGGAGATAATTCTCTAAAAAGAAAGACCAGTTTGAAGCAACTTGGAGTCACGGTTAATAGAGCAGGATATAGCTGTGGTCAGATACAATGAAGGAGAGAGAAAGGCAGTCTGAAATTGTAAGTACAGGTTAAACTCCCTGTGGTTAGGTGGTTTTGGGGGGCTGTGACTTCGGGTTTACATGACTCTCTGGAGTATAGAAGAAGGTGTTGACTAAATCATAAACTGAAGGCAATAAAGCTGAAATCTCAAAGTTTCAACATACATATGTTTGCTTCAAGCTTTCTCCTATAGATCATGAGTCCAGACCCCTTTTATTTTCGTCATTAAATCCTCAATATTTTCATGCTTAGTTTTACCCATAGAATTGCTGTGAAGCCTAGCAGTTTCATCAGAAGAGGCTGTGAGCATATTGGTTAAAATCAGAAACTCAAGTTTGAACCTGTTTTTACGACTTTCCAAGTTGTGTAACCTTTTTGAGCTTCAACTGCCTCATCTTTCAAATAGAGGCGATAACCCTGTGCTTACCTAGTAGAATTAAATGTCTGACACATATAAGAATTCAAGGAATGGTAGGTATGCAAGGGTAACTTGAAAGTACTCTTTTTCCGTCCAATCAGTTCTTCATTTAACAGCCATAGAATTGGCTGAGAACACCTAGAGAGAAGATTGAGACCGAGAGAGAAGCAGCAGCTAGAAGAGTGTTTTTGAACCTAGAGGCAGAGCATGGTCCTGAACAGACCCCTCCTGCGGTTTCCCATCACACCCAGAGTGAAAGCGAAGTCTTCAAACACCCTTTGAGATCTGCACTCCCCCTCAGCCTCTCTGATTCACATCCTCCCACCCCACCCCCACTCCGGGAGCCTCCCCCCCCCCCCCTCCCCCCC
>SJYW01014369.1:77583-105020 GCA_006410735.1 Raphicerus campestris
TTAAGTTTCACTGGGGCAGTATCCATTTTGCTTGCTGCTATATTCCCAGAGCCTGGAATCAAGCATGACACATAGTAGGTGCTCAATAAATCTCTTTGAACTGAATAAGCAAATACCAGAAAAGGCAAATTTTCATGGATCACTGTAAGCTTTGGTGTGCATTAGAATCACCTGGGATGCCCATTTCTGGGCCCATTTCCAAAAAATCTGATTCACTGGGTCAGAGGTGGGTTCTGGGATCTTCATCTTACAGAGCATCTCAGGTGACTCTGAAGCAAACAGACCAGACTTCCAAAAACATTACTGGAGACATAGAGCCTGTGTAATCACAGTAATAAAAAGAGACCATGTCATAACTATCCATTATTTTTAATGCATCAGGGTACCTGGTTAAGCAAACCTTGACATTTCTTTTAGCGAGAGTTGTTTGTTTAAAAGTTGCCAAGCACCTCTCTAAGAAGAGACAATAAATTGCATTGAAGTAAATCTTTGTTCTGCGAAGACTTACTTGAGTGGTCCCTTTTTGGTCCTTAAAGCCCATAGACACGTATTGACCCAGGAGAGGGTGGGTAACAGAAATATTTTTTGAGGATTAGCAAATGCTGCTTTCCCTTACAGAGGTTATGCAGAACTCACATTATTAGAGCTTCTCTGAGGGTAAAGTTTCCAAGGTCTGCTTAGTTTTTGCTCTACCTAGCAGCATGCAAAGCTTCCCCAACCAGGGATCAAGCCTCAGTCCGCTGCAGTGGAAGTGCAGAGTCTCGATCCCTGGGCCACCAGCAAAGCCATAAGGTCTGCTTTTGGGAAAGGACACCGTGGGGCTCCAAATGTGAACTTCTAGGGAGGAAAGTGGGGCCTGGTGGGTCCTAGAATCCATATTGGAGCCTGAGCTGTCCAAAGGGGACAGGAGGGGTGGAGAAAGAGGAAGACTTGATCTGAAAGCTCAGACTGAAGTCCTCCCCACTCTCCACCCCATGATGTCCAGCTCCTTGGAAACAACTAAGCATTAAATAAAAAGTTATAACTTTGGGAGCCTGAGTCATGACCCCCTTGGCCAAGTCTAACCCCTAAGGAATTTTGTCCTTCGTCAAGAATCACTTTGACCTCGTGCCAGATTTGGTACAAATTCGTTTGTTTTCTTTTTGTGTGGCCCATCCCAGCATATAGTTGCTCAATTTACCTTTAAAAGGATTGGAGAAAGGACTCTGAACCTCTGGAACTCCCCCCACCCCCGACCCCCTAGCCTTGGTTAGAGTGGTTTGATGGCACAAAGTAAACCATTCCTAGTTGAAATGTCCAGTTCATTTAGCTTGGTAATAAGAAACAGTCTTTTCTCTGTGCTGGCTTTCTCATCTTATCATTCCTGCCAGGTGATGTGAATATTGTGATTCATTCTACTTGTTTGTGCCCTGTAGTATTTTTAAACAAATGATGTAAATTTAAGAAGTCTGACTATCAGATCATATTGTTGCCATTCTAGAATCATTCTTTTGAAATCAATAGCAGCCTTGTCTGTGTGTTGGTGTGTACTTTCCAAGAGAGCTATGGCAGTTTCCAAACGTCACCACTTTCCTTTGCATTTTAATCTCCCGCACTGTAAACTCCTTGGCTGCGTGCTGGGTGAGTGTTAACATGAAGGAAAAGCTGGAAAATTTGATACTGGGGTCCTTCACTCCTATCCAGAAACCTAGGGTACACGTGCCCATGAACACACACACACACACACATACACACACACACACACCATAAATGATAGAGAGCCCTGTCAGAGAAGAGAGAAGAGAAGAGAAGTCAGAGTGGTCCTTTCAGGTTTTCTAATCAAGGCCTCCGTGCCTTCACTTAGCTGGACAGGAACCTGGAGCTCACAGGACATCTTTGACTAACACAGTCAGTAACACAGTGAAGAGCCACAGAAATAGGACCTGTACTCCAAGCTCTCAACCAAGACTAAATTTTCTCTCTCTTCTTTTTAAGCAGCTATTATTCACTGAGGACTTGCTAAGTACTGTGCTGAGTGCTAAACACTATGCTTAGTGCTCTTCATGCATTATCACATCCAGCCTCTCCCCAAAACTTGTGATGTTATTATTTATATTTTATAGATGGGAAAACCAAGGCAGGGCCCTGAGGCTTAGGAACTTTCCCAAGCTCACAGAGCCAATAAGTAGCAGAGCTGAAGCTGGAACCCAGATCTACTGTGCTCTTAACCATCACATAACACTGCCCTTATGCCACTGTCTTTAAGACAATACAATCCAGAAGCACTGGATTTAGAGGAAGAAAGCTTTGCTCAAATGCCAGCTCAGCCTCCAAATGTAAACTTGGGCAAGTAATTTGAGCTTTTTGATTTCATCTCTGTTTTTCCTGTCTATAAAACCCCACTAGGATTGTTGAGAGGTTCACATAAAATAATGTATGGAAAATCATTTTGCAAACTGACTGTACTCTCGAAGACATAGATTACGATCATCAAAGCCTGTGGTCCCATGGTACTGTTGCACCATGTCACTTTCCTTTTGCTTGAATTGTAACGAATGCAGTGGATAAAGGACTGTGTTAACATTGTTCATGAGCCTGGTGGCTAGATTTCACATCAAAGGGAACAGTCCCAAGGGTTGTCAATCTGGGGTCAAGCTGTGCATGTCATAGTGTGGGTTTTGAGTCTGTGCAGCAGACTGCCCAGAGCAATGTCTGCAAGGAAGTCACTGCACCTTTACAGGAAGAAGTGAGAGACTCTCAGTGCCTCTGTAGCTTTATAGAGCAGTGATTCTTTCTGAGCAGAGCTCACACCACACTGTTTACAGTCTTTGAAGAGAGTGATAATGTGTGCCAAAAGAGAGCAACCAGAGACATCCTTGCCATTGTAAGAATGCATCAACATAGAAATTATAAACAATATTTGCTTTATGATTTGAGTTTTGCTCTCCAGCCAACAGATTCCATAACCTCTCACCCCAGGCCCCCACAAAAATTAACCTCTATTTCATTTTTAATTTTGAATGAATATAAGAGCAAAATTTAGCATTCTAGTGTCTAATGAAAAACATTTCCAGATTCCATTTTGGTTGGGAATTACCCACCATTCCTCCAACCTGAAATCTAAGTATCAGGAGCTCTTATGGAGTTATGACTTGAGCCTTTCCATGTTAGAACTGGTAGCACATCAGTGACTACCTCCTGTGAAGGATTTGCTAGAGAGTGCTAAACCAGGTTTTCATAGACATAAGAAAGCAGAAAATTGAGGCAATGATCCAAATAATTGAAGCTGGAAAATCTAATCTTTTCATTTATCAGATACATAGAGAATGCTTTTAGACTTCCCCTTGACTCTTTTTATTGCATTGTTTTGGAATATTTGTACTATAAAGACAAATTCAGTTTAATGAAGCAATAAGAAAAAAAAAAAGAGGGGATTCTGAAAGCAAATGACAGAATATATCTGGTATTTGTTATGTTGACTCCCTGACTCCATGCAGAAGGGATAATTTGAAATCAAAAGTATGTTTGGAAGAATCAGAAGCCAGTTGATACAGAGGCATAAGTACCTCAAAAGAATCCTCAATTTTTACTTTTCACATGGAGCAAAGGAGCTTTTTCTAAATCTTGAGCTTGACAGTAGTAGGCCTATGTCTATCTCCACAGCTTAAGCTGCTTCTGGGGCCTTGGCCAGAGGTTTGACTCCTGAGTAAGTAAGATTTGCTGATCTAGGGCCTCCACCATCAGTTCTGACTCCCATCAGTTGTCTTGATATTCCTGATGCTTCATTACAAGCGTTATACACAAGAAAGGATGGATGCATGCAGCATGCACTCAACCAGTCCTAGAAATGCACGCACTACTGAACAATGTTGTCTTTGTTTCAAAAAGGGCCTTTAGGATACCACTCAGATCCGCCAATCTTGAGAAATGAAAATGGAATAAATAGCAGTCAGTAGAGAATCACCATTTAGACTTATTGATTAACCTACAGCTTGATGTTACAGCATTTGGGGAAATTTTAACCTTTCAGAAGCCTCTTGGCAAAATGGTGGGTGAGGTGGAGTTTTCAGGAATGGAATGGGAAAGGTGGATCGCTGGGCTGCCTGTTGACTTGAAAGCTATTTTAGATACATTTGGATGCTTTGGACAGCATATACTGCAAACACCAACCCAAAGTGACTTCAATAATAGGGACATTTATTATTTCACAAACAGGAAATTCAAAAGCAAGTGGGCACTGGGTGGGACATGTCAGGTCTCTGTTCCATGTCTCAATGGCTCCCTTTGCTGTGCCCAACCCGTGTGTCAGCTTTACTCTTGTCCAAGAGCAGGATGGCTGCCACCTTGCCAATTTCCTATCCAAACATGACAATATCCTCAGGAAGAAGAATTTGCTTCTTCTTGCTCCTCTTTCTTGGAAGCAAGGAGATCTTTCCCCAGATCCCTTCTGTAGACATCCCACCTGTTCCTGGGCATAATTGGATCACATGCCTTGTCCTAAATGAATCAATGAAACTCCCATGACTAGCTTAGATAGAGTTTGCTCCTGGAACCCACTCCCTGAGTCACATCAGGGAGAGAGAGATGGCTGAGCCAAAGCAGGGTTCTACCAGGAAGGAGAGAAGAAGGAGAAGGGGTGGATCAACCAGATCTGCTACAGAAAACCTGGTTTTCCCTGAGTATGAGGAAAGCATCACCACATGCTCCTCTCCCTTCAGACAACATTACTCACAGTTTACTCTGCAGAATTTTCTATCAGATTTTTATGTGAAGCATCATTTTTCTCTGGCCTTGTGCTCCAATCTTGTTTCTTTTCTCCTTAACAGAGACCACAATGGAAATCCTACTATAAAAACACTCAAGTGCTATCAAAAGGATCAGACCATATAAGGTGCTAGGGACCTTTTTATTTTAAATAAGAAACAAAACTATTTATACTTTTACAAGGAGTCTGCCCTATTTTAGTAAATATTTGGCAAAGCTTCTTGATTAAAAGAGCAAGCTAACCCTCGTTCTGCAGGGTTGTTTTTGCCATAACTGAAATCGTTCATTAATTTTCTGAAAATAGAAGCAGCAAGTGTGTGTTCTTCTGCACTGTGCCTTAAGTGGCGCTTACTTGTGATTTGTTTTAAGCCGGATTTACTCAGGAGTAATTGGTCAGGTGTCTGTTAAACCTTGGTCCTAATCAGACTCCATTCCTAATCACAATCAACAAATAGTACAATTGGAAAATAATCTCCTGGCGGATGGAGCAAAGACACATTAATCTGGCCCTGAAGAGTGTGCTGTGTTTGACAATGTATTTCAGACTAGATTTCGGAGGTCTTGGATTTGTTAACAAGCCCCAACTGTTTTGCGAAGCAGCGATTCCCTAGCTTGTTAAACTGCGCATTCTGAGAGAAGCATGTTCAGTACCATATGTTTCTGATTCATCGGCAGCTAACTCGTTCTGTCGTGTGGGCTATGCAGGAANCTGTTTTGCGAAGCAGCGATTCCCTAGCTTGTTAAACTGCGCATTCTGAGAGAAGCATGTTCAGTACCATATGTTTCTGATTCATCGGCAGCTAACTCGTTCTGTCGTGTGGGCTATGCAGGAAACACTCCAGGCCCTACCTTCACTTCTTTAAAGGTATCCTCTTGCCAACTGAATTTGGAAGGGTGTGGTGCAGCTGCAAGGAGGGTTTTTAAGTCACTCTCAGAAAGTTTTGTAGGACAGCCATACCACTTGGAAATTATCCCAAGACACTGCACAGCCGCTTGGGCTGAGGGCTGGCCAGCCAGCTGGGTCCAGGGTTTGGATGCAGTTTGCCATCTGACCCATTACAGTAAAATATGGCTCTGCCTCCAACCCATATCCGCCATCTCTGGTCTGGGCAGATCGTTTCTGATCCTAAATCAGAGCTGCTCAGAAGAAACATCAGTAGATACCAAGGGAAGGATTTAGAATCCTCAAATTTCAGGACGGGAAATTGCCCTGAAGGTCATGTAGTCCAGTCTCATTTCTTAGATGAGTCATGTGAGGTGAGGCTGCTTGTCCAGCATTGCACAGCTATTTTCCTGTCTGTGTGTCATTCCCTGGTTTCTTGCTGCTTCCAGTTACTACTGGAAAATTCAAACTCCGACAGAGTCTGGAATGCACTGGTTGCTTCTGGTGCTCCACCACNGGTCCAGGTACTTGTATGACTGACAAAGGCAGGAGCAGCTGCTACAAGTCACCCACATCTTCAAGGCCGGACACGGAGAGACAGACGTCAGTACCAGTTGTCCTCAGGAGTTCCAGCCTGTCTTTGCTCTCCCTCATTGCACGCCCAGTGTTCAGTCCGTGCTGATCTATGGTGACGACAATCCCACGGATGCAGAGCAGCAGTCTTGCGTAGGTTTCTCCATCAGACCCCACAGTTGCTTCAGTTCTAGTCCACATTGTAAAAAAATCTCATGTAATACCTATGATGGTTAAGCTTTTCTGACTGAACCATGGCTGATACGATGTATAGAGCCAGGTCATTCACAAACTTGCAAAGATAATGTGAATAAATGACAGCTAATCGTGTCCAACCCTAATTTCTGTCATTAGTTTGTTGTCCCCTTTCTCAATGGGGACTTAAGCATCAAGAGTGTTGTTGACCAGTTGACCAGACTGGCTGCTTTATAGTAAATACATTGTCCTTCCATTTCCTTTCTTCCACAGTAGCTGCTCCCATGATTTCCACTGCTTGAATCCACTCCCAGAAGATGACTTGCTCCCTGCAGAAAGTCAGGGCTGGCTGATACAAACTCCCACACCTCAGCCTGTCCCTACATTTCCGCCCATGCTCTCTCCTCATCTCGGAGGTACTTTCCCTTGCCCGTGCTGACCCCTCTTCCTGGTCTCCCTCGTTCAGATAATTCTTCCTTCTGCCTTTGAACATATACAGGTCACCTATCCCATTGCTAAAAGCACCTTTCTTTGACCCTGCTGCTTCCTCAGACTAAACTTATGTCTTTGCCTTCCATCAGACTTCCTGGAAGGGAACCTTGTCTCTACATTCCCAACACCCCTTTTCTTATTTAGCCCTTAAAGTGGGCTGGGATCCTCATCTGCTATACCAGTGGTTCTCAGCCTTGGCTACATAAAGCAATCGGCTGGGGCACAGAATGCTCTTGAAGTGGAGAGGAAGAAACTTGATAAACCGACACAATTTAAGAAAAAGAGAAAGAGGGGCAGGGGTGCCTTCCTAAAAATTTTAAAACTTCTAGGAGAAGGCAATGGCACCCCACTCCAGTACTCTTGCCTGGAAAACCCCATGGACGGAGGAGCCTGCTGGGCTGCAGTCCATGGGGTCGTGAAGAGTCGGACACGACTGAGCGACTTCACTTTCGCTTTTCAATTTCATGCACTGGAGAAGGAAATGGCAACCCACTCCGGTGTTCTTGCCTGGAGAATCCCAGGGATGGCAGAGCCTGGTGGGCTGNGGCAGCCAGCAGGTGTTGTTAGCACCTGCCAGCCTACCTTGTTTGTGTGAGGCTCCAGCCCCTCCAGGTTGTGGTCCAGGTACTTGTATGACTGACAAAGGCAGGAGCAGCTGCTACAAGTCACCCACATCTTCAAGGCCGGACACGGAGAGACAGACGTCAGTACCAGTTGTCCTCAGGAGTTCCAGCCTGTCTTTGCTCTCCCTCATTGCACGCCCAGTGTTCAGTCCGTGCTGATCTATGGTGACGACAATCCCACGGATGCAGAGCAGCAGTCTTGCGTAGGTTTCTCCATCAGACCCCACAGTTGCTTCAGTTCTAGTCCACATTGTAAAAAAATCTCATGTAATACCTATGATGGTTAAGCTTTTCTGACTGAACCATGGCTGATACGATGTATAGAGCCAGGTCATTCACAAACTTGCAAAGATAATGTGAATAAATGACAGCTAATCGTGTCCAACCCTAATTTCTGTCATTAGTTTGTTGTCCCCTTTCTCAATGGGGACTTAAGCATCAAGAGTGTTGTTGACCAGTTGACCAGACTGGCTGCTTTATAGCAAATACACTGTCCTTCCATTTCCTTTCTTCCACAGTAGCTGCTCCCATGATTTCCACTGCTTGAATCCACTCCCAGAAGATGACTTGCTCCCTGCAGAAAGTCAGGGCTGGCTGATACAAACTCCCACACCTCAGCCTGTCCCTACATTTCCACCCATGCTCTCTCCTCATCTCGGAGGTACTTTCCCTTGCCCGTGCTGACCCCTCTTCCTGGTCTCCCTCATTCAGATAATTCTTCCTTCTGCCTTTGAACATATACAGGTCACCTATCCCATTGCTAAAAGCACCTTTCTTTGACCCTGCTGCTTCCTCAGACTAAACTTATGTCTTTGCCTTCCATCAGACTTCCTGGAAGGGAACCTTGTCTCTACATTCCCAACACCCCTTTTCTTATTTAGCCCTTAAAGTGGGCTGGGATCCTCATCTGCTATACCAGTGGTTCTCAGCCTTGGCTACATAAAGCAATCGGCTGGGGCACAGAATGCTCTTGAAGTGGAGAGGAAGAAACTTGATAAACCGACACAATTTAAGAAAAAGAGAAAGAGGGGCAGGGGTGCCTTCCTAAAAATTTTAAAACTTCTAGGAGAAGGCAATGGCACCCCACTCCAGTACTCTTGCCTGGAAAACCCCATGGACGGAGGAGCCTGCTGGGCTGCAGTCCATGGGGTCATGAAGAGTCGGACACGACTGAGCGACTTCACTTTCGCTTTTCAATTTCATGCACTGGAGAAGGAAATGGCAACCCACTCCGGTGTTCTTGCCTGGAGAATCCCAGGGATGGCAGAGCCTGGTGGGCTGCCGTCTATGGGGTTGCACAGAGTCGACACGACTGAAGCGACTCAGCAGCAGCAGCAGCAGCAGGTAAATTGTTGTTGTTCAGTTGCTCAGTCATGTCTGATTCTTTACAACCCATGAACTGCAGCATTCCAGGCTTCCTTGTCCTTCACCATTTCCCAGAGTTTGCTTAAATTCATGTCCACTGAGTCGGTGATGCCATCCAACCATCTCATCATCTGTCATCCCCTTCTCCTCCTGTCTTCAATTTTTCCCAGCATCAGAGTCCTTTCCAGTGAGTCGGCTCTTCACATCAGGTGGCCAAAGTATTGGAGCTTCAGCTTCAGCATCAGTTCTTCCAGTGAATATTTAGGACTGATTTCCTTAGGATTGACTGTTAGATCTCCTTTTGGTCCAAGGACTCTCAAGACTCTTCCCCACCACTGCAGTTTGAAGGCATCATTTCTTTGGTCCTCAGCCTTTTTTATTGTCCATTTCTCACATCCATACATGACTACTGGTAAAAACAAAACTTTGACTATATGGACCTTTGTAGGCAAAGTAATGTCCCTGTTTTTTAACATGCTGTCTAAGTTTGTCATAGCTTTTCTTCCAAGGAGCAAATGTCTTTTAATTTCATGGCTGCAGTCACCATCTGCAGTGATTTTGGAGCCGAAGAAAAGAAAGTCTGTCACTGTTTCCACTGTTTCCTCATCTATTTGCCATGACATGATGGGACCAGATGCCATGATCTTTGTTTTTTGAATGTTGAGTTTTAAGCCAGCTTTTTCACTCTTCTTTCACCTTCATCAAGAGACTCTTTAATTCCTCTTCACTTTCTGCCAGAAGTGTGGTGTCATCTGCATATCTGAGGTTATTGACATTTCTCCTGACAATCTTGATTCCAGCTTGTGTTTTATCCAGCCCAGTGTTTCACATGAGTACTCTGCATATAAGGTTAAATAAGCAGGGTGACAATATACAGCCTTGGTGTATTCCTTTTTTCTATTTTGAACCAGTCTGTTCCATGTCTGGTTCTAACTGTTGCTTCTTGATCTGCATACAGGTTTCACAGGAGGCAGATAAGGTGGTCTGGTATTTCCATCTCTGGTCTGGTATTTCCATCTCTTTAAGAATTTTCCAAAGTTTGTTGTGATCTACACAGTCGAAGGCTTTAGTGCAGTCAATGAAGCAGAAGTAGATGTTTTTCTGGAATTTTCTAGCTTTTTCCTTGATCCACCGGTTGATGGCAATTTGATTTCTGATTCCTCTGCGTTTTCTAAATCCATCTTGTACATCTTGATTCACATACTGTTGAAGCCTAGCTTGAAGGATTTTTAGCATTACTTTGCTAGCACATGAAATGAGTGAAATTGTGCAGTAGTTTGAACAATCTTTGGCATTGCCCTTCTTTGGGATTGGAATGAAAACTGACCTTTTCCAGTCCTATGGCTACTGCTGAGTTTTCCAAATTTGCCAGCATATTGAGTGAAACACTTTAATAGCATCATATTTTAGGATTTGAAATAGCTCAGCTGGTAAATTATTTGCTATTAAATTAATGATAAAATTTTACATATTGGTACTCAGTGCTGATGAGAACAAACTTCTAATTCAGGGCTAAATGACTGGAAAACAGGGTATAACTCTTGGAAAAACAACTCCAATAAACTGTGTCCAGAGGCATAAAGATGGACATACAATTCAACTCATTATTGCTACATCTAGAAATCAGTCCTAAGTGTATCATTCAAATACTGAAATAAGCTAAAGTCCTCAAAATGTCCACTGAAGCATTATAATATTGATAAATTGGAAACAATCTAACCAAAATAAGAAAAATTAGTGTTGTCATGGTACATTCAGTGGTTGGAACATTAATGTATAAAGAATAATTTATGAAGGCTATAACAGAAAATGCTTATTATATAGTAAGTGGGGCAAAAATCCCAACATGAAGTAGTTAGAATGTAAGAAGAAAGTCAGTAAAGCCATTGTACAAATTAAGCCTTGTTTGAACTAATAGTGTGGCCTTTCAAGTGTTACTTTCACATTTTAATAATGAATTCTACTAACTTCATGATTTGGGCAAATAGGCTTTAAAACTCCTGTTTTGTTTTGTTTTTTAAATCACTCTTCCAGTCCTCTGCAAATTTTTAGTTTGCTTTAATTGACTTTTTCAAATACATCTGGACAAACCAGCTTTGTCCTGATATCACTGTGCTCACTCTACACTTGAGTATTGTAAACATGGTTCAGGATGATAACACAGTTTCTCCTCAGGCTCATCCCTTTTTAGGGAGGCTGTTCCCATTTCCCCAGCTGGAAGATTTATGGGGGACATTTGACTTGACACTCTCATTTCAGTTTCATCAGCAACATGACTTCTCCAGTGGATTTTTTTTCTCCTCTTGCGGCAAAAGGAAGAAATATTCAGTTTAAATGCTGATTCTAGAAAGTGATCCTAAGGGATGTTTTTCTGAGATTTTCCTGAATTCCCTGGGATAATAATTGACAGTAGTTATATTTGGAGGTCTCCATTTGGCCTGGGAAAGGGGGCTTGGAGTAAAAGAGGAAAAAAAAAATGAAGCCATGAAACTATCATTTAGAGTAAAACAAAACACATGACTGATTGTAAATAAAAGATGTCCTCTGAGACTTAAAAGAAAAGTGAGATCATGAGGCTTATAGTACAATAGGGACTGGGCACCTCAGATTTCTGAGAGGCATACATGAATGGCTTTCTCCCACCTGGATTTTTGCCAGCTGATTTTTCACCCTTTGCCACCCCCTCCCATCGAGGACTGAGCCAAATGTGAGTCCTCTTGTAAGCACAGTCTTGTTCCAGGTTAGAGTTTATTTAGAGAAAATGAGGAAGTTGAGCTTTGAGAATAGGGGCCAGGTGGTGTCACAGTGAAATATGGCACACCAGCTACACTGCTCTGGGCTTCATTCAGATCAAGGGGGATATTGTATCCTGTTGGGACAACCCTTAGTTCTCCAGGGGAAAATAAAGTGCCTGCCACCTTCCCCTACCCCCATCTCTGCTTTCTGGCCAGGACATTTTTATGAGTTTGCCTCCACAAACAGGTTTAAACGTGCTTTCACAAACCTATCTGAAAATATCTTACTAGCTGATGCTAAAAGGTACAAACAGATTTCTATTCCCTGTTTTTGAAAAGTCTTAACTTGCCTGAAGCTTGATTCCTTTCAAGCCTGCTCTACTTTTCTTTGGAAGCCTGGGGTTGCGGTAAAAGCCATCATTCACTCCCCTCAGCCCATAGTCCAATATGAGTCCAACAGCATCCTGTTTAAAAAGCTCAAACTTTGTTTACTTCTGTGACTTAGGGGATTTCACCTGTTTTTTAAATTTTATTAATTTTTGTTTTCATCTGAGGACTCAAGGGTCAGTGTGTAATATATGCACTACAAAGTACTACATAATATTATGCAGAGAGCAAAATATGCAGAAACACACCTGTTTGTCATTGTACAGTTTGGGAGCCTTTTGCATAAAGGAGAGCTATGAATTTATGTTGCCTTTGGGAATAGCATAAAGTTTGAGATCAATTAGTTAAAGTGATGTATGGTGCACCATTTTCTACTTCAAATTGCAGAAGCATTTACGTGAAGTCTGCAGTATATTATAAATGCAGCCTCCTGAACTTCCTTTACACCCGGCCTTTTCTGTCGGGCATGCTTTGGAGACAGGGGCAGCAGGGTGGACCACGAGGCAGCCATCACAGCTCTGAGCCAATTAGGAAAAACTGCTGACATGCTCTCGGGGCTGAGGCCAATGTTCCTGGTAAAGGAAGAGGTACACTGGAGATGTTAGAAGAGAAGGCGGTCAACATCGACTTCTCTATTCAGTGTTTGTTTACTACTCCCATTTCCTAAGGAGGGTTTCTTTGGGGCTGCAGAACCACACTGGGCTAAAGGTCAACTTTGGTAGTGTGTTTACAGTAATAATTCAGTGAGGGAACTGGCAGGAAACTCAGTGAGAAACAATAACAATGAGAGAATGGTGAGGCAGAAGGAAACTGAGGCAGTGATCTGCAAATGTCTAACTTAGGACTGGGACTCAGAGTCAAGTTTCCAAAACCAGGGTGTGTTCTTTCTAAAGTGACTTTTTAGGAGTTAAGTGTGAGTGTGGGTGTGTTGGGAGGTGACAAGGAGATCACGTTAGGGCACAATGCTGAGACTTCAGACTGTGAAATCCTTCCTGGTTGTACCAAAACTCACGAGTGAGACTGGTAAATCAGCTGTATTTCTCTCACACAGAGAAGTTAAGTATATGTGTCCTCTCCCCACACCTGATTCACAGGATGGGGAGAGGACAAATTAGGGCATCACCAAAGGCTTATTATAGTAGAAGTTTTCCTTAACCTTTTAAAGAGAGCTAATCAAAAATATACAATTAGAGAAGAACAAAGTTCTCCTTATTTAGAAATGTTCTTCTGATTTAAGCTTTCTTTGGAAAGAGCCAACTCATTGGAAAAGACCCAATGTTGGGAAAGATTGTGGGCAGGAGGAAAAGGGGGCAACGGAGGATGAGATGATTGGATGGCATCATCAACTCAATGGATACAAGTTTGAGCAAGCTCTGGGAGACAGGGAAGGACAGAGAAGCCTTGCATGCCATAGTCCACAGGATTGCAAAGAAAAAACATTAGCCAATGTTTCCTCTATCTTCTCAAGAAGCATATCTTTTACACAGCTGAAAGAAGTTTCTAAAACAGCCATCAGATCATTCTGCTTCTTTGCCTTTAGTTCATTCCTGGCTACCTACAGATCAGGTTGCTGGGCTTTGCAGCCAGGATCCTCCATCACCTTGTGCTGCCCATTTACATCTCTGGAGTCAGCTCCCATCCCTTCGTCCATGCATTCCCTCTCCAGGGGGTCTTGAAGGCTATACCCAAAGGGGTCAATCAGGTCCCTCTTTCACAGTGGAGATACTTCAGAAGACCAAGGTGATAAAAGGCCTCATGAGATCAGCCACCTAAGATCAGCTGCATAGAAACCCAGAAGACTGTGTTCCTTGGCCACCTTGTGCCATACCGACCTACAGCAGACATCTGTCTCTGATCTCTCCTTACTCTTGTTCTTGACCCCAGTTGGCTGGAAGCACACTGATTGTGCCTGTTGTCTGTCGGGTTTGCTGAGTGCTTGAGTGCCAGCAATACCAAAGGGCATGGATTTTTCTGCACAGAAACAGATAGTGAGCTACTGCTATGTGGCAGATACCTGGATGCCAGCAGATTGCTAATAGCAGAGATACACAGAGGTTCTAATCCAGCATCCATCAGGCCCTCTCCACCCCTCCCTGGGGTCTTGCAGCTACCACATTGTCTGCTGTTTGCTTTCTTCCTTCCACCAGTTGAGTCTTGCTAGTTCTGTCCTAGAACTGGCAGGTGCTCGCTGGACAGCCCAGCTGCCTAGTCACCCACAATCCTCTGTTGCATCACAATTCTACCTTGGTTGGGCTGAAGGCATCCTACTAAGTTGACCAGACAGCAGTCACATTTCCCTCACCCTGAGATCAGGTGGGCAAGTATATCAAGGAACCAAATGATTATAGCCACCTTATTCTGGGCAGACACTGCACCATCCCTTTACCTATGTCACTTCTTTTAATCTGTCCCCTCATCCTCTGATGAAGGTGTTATCATCCCTTTTTTTCAGATGTGGAAGCTGAAACTCAGGCTCAGTACTTCACTTGAGGCTATATTGCTTGCAATGCAGGAGACCGGAGTTCGACCCTTGGGTAGGGAAGACCCCTTGGAGAAGGAAATGGATGGTAACCTATTCCAGTATTGTTGCCTGGAGAATATCGTGGACAGAGGAAACTGGCGGGCTACAGTCCATGGGGTTGCAAAGAACTTGACACAACTGAGTGACTAACATTTTCTTTTTCTTCATTCATCCACTGATGAAGATGTTATTGTTCCTATTTTCCAGATGTGGAAGCTGAAACTTAGGCTCACTACTTTGCTTGAGGTTATTGCTAGAAGGAAATGAAGTTGAGATTTCAACCCAGGTAGAATTTCAAAGACTGCTTTCTTCCATTATGATTCTAATTATACTGTGTTTACTACAGGCTTGATACTCAGCACTTTGTTGTAACAACTCATTTATACCTCACAACATCTCTAGGAATGGACTATTATCTCCATCTTACAGAGGGAAAAACTAAGGCTCAGAAAGGTTAAGTAACTTGCCTAATGTCACACAGCCAGTAGGTGGCAGAGATAGGATTCAGCCTGGCTCCAGAGTCTGCACCACCTCACCCCCGTTAGCCACAGTCTCTCTCAGTTCCAGCCTCCTAGGCTGTCAGCACAACCAACTCTCCTTGAGAGCCTGTATTGGGCCAGCATGGCATGACGGCAGTGGGAGAGGAACGTAAAGGGATATGTGTCCTTGGACCCAAGGAGCTTGCTAGGTCTAACTGAGGTCAAGAGGGCATGAGGCTTTCACAAAGATAAACTGAGGGTTGTGTCTACCCTGCACCTCAAGGTTTACTTCTGAAAACCATAACAGAGCCCCTTTGGGAAATCTTTACAATGCACAGGCCTCGGTGCTGTCAGGGGAGGCTGAGAAAGAGCAAAAGCCTGCCTTGGCTTTATCTCCTTAGATAGAGGAGAAATCCACAGTTATGTGAGATCTAAGCAGAGCCAGGCTTTTGATACTCTCCAGTTCCGCCTGCTGAGAAAGGCAGCGGCCAGAGCTGGAGATGACCATGCGAGTCTGACCAAGCGCAACTCAGCAGCAAATGAGAAAGCCAGGTGCCCGCCGTCTGTGCCCTCAGCTTCTGAGGGTGGCTAGAAGGCTTGCTCTAGACATCTGCTCAGTGTTTTTGGTCCCTCTGGGCAAAGTTGGGACTGGGGTAGGAGCTGGGAGTCACTGGGACAGGGACTAGTTTCAGCATCGCTTCTCCCTGGGGTGCATGGTCAGTTAAGGAGGCAAACTTTGGAGCCAGCCAGAGTAGGAATCAAGCTGTGAGACCTGGGCAAGTTCCTGAACCCCCTATGCCCGTGGTTACTTTATTCATAAAATGGGGCTAATAGCAGTCCCTCCTCATAATGTTCTTGTGAGGGTTAAATACAATAAGCTTACAAAATACAGGCTCTGGCACATAGCCAGTGGGCCGTAAATGTTAGCTATTAATAATAAAATTCTAAATCCCAAGTCAACTGTTAACTCCTTTCTGAATCCTCCTGCCCTTCTCTACATCCTCTACCCCAATTAGTCTCTCCCCTCCCTGGGCTTGTACAGTACTTCATATATGTCTCTGCTAGGACGCTTATCATACTGAATGCAGCAGTATCTGTCTGGCTCCTCACCTAGACCATGAGCTTTCATCTGAGGGCTGAGCTTTACCTATGTGCCCACATAGAGGAGAAGCCCTGTCAGTGCTGGCTGGAGAAACTGATTAAACTGACTCCTATCCTGTTCTGCCTTACTGACCCGGCAGGTGTCTTTCCTACACTTGGCCCCCCAGGCCATGACTGGAGGTCTGAATGGATGTGTCTGCTGGTCCAGGGAATGGTTTCCTCTGAAAACTCTCTTTGCTACCTCATGGGCCTTCATCCAGCAGGGGAACCCAGGTAAGGAAACAGATAAGAACTGAAGCCCTGAGCCAGGTTTCTAGTCTAGGTCAGTAGGAGAGGTGTAGATTGTTATCTTCTCAGCCTTCTGACTGCTCAGCCTCCCTGAGTCCTCTGTATTGCAATATTTTCCTAAATTAGCCCCTCCGTTCTTTTTCTCCTCCCAATGTTTTCCCAGTGTTTAACATGCATACAAACCACCTGGAGATCCTGCTGGGATGAGGCCAAGGTTCTGCATTTCTAATAAGCTCCCAGGAGATGCAGGTGCTGCTGGTCCTTATTCAACGCTTGAGTAACAAGACGGTGCTCTGCTGCCAGGATAATCTTCCTAATGCATACCTCTGATCATGTCACTTGAATGGATTTGAACAGATCTTTCACCCAGAGAAAGAACACATGGAAAGATGCTCAACAGCATTAGTCATTAGGGAAACGCGGGTTAAAACCACATTGAGATTACACTACACACCTATTACAATGGCTAAAAATAAAAATTACAATACCAAGTGCTGGTGAGAATGCAGAATAACTAGAACTTCCACACTGCTGGGGAGAAGGCAGAATCTTACAGCTGCTTTGGAAAAGAGTTTGGCAGCGTTTTTTTATTTTTATTTTTATTAAATAAAGTTAAACATACACTTATAAACATTTATTTGAACAAGCAGTCTTACTCCCATATGCTTAGAAATTTGCCCAAGTAAATGGAAAACTTACATTAATACAAAAAACCTGTATGTAAATGTTGTTAGTGGGTTTCTTCCTAACTGCCTGAAACTGGAAATAGCCCAGATATCCTTTAAGTGATGAAAGAAGGAACAAACTGCAAGGTAGTCCAACAGTGGAATACTACTGAGCAAAAGAAAGAACAAACTGTGAACACAAAAACATGGGACATTTTGGAAAAAGCAAAGCTGTACAGACAGACAAGAGACCAGTGGTTATGAGGGGCTGGGGTAGGGAAAGGATTGACTGCAAAGAGACAAGGAATTTTGTGGATGATGGGATGCTCCACCACTTGTTTGTGGCTGTGTTTACATCATGACATACATTTCCAAAACTCAGAATGCTAAAAAGGATGAAATTTACTGTATGTCAATTGTACTTCAAAAAAAAAAAAAAGATGACAGAAAAAAAAAAAAAAGTTTAATGGCTCCCATTTATCCAAGGAATTAGAGTCTCCAGCCCCCCTTACCATTTTTAATCGTTTCTACTATTCATTTTATTTAAATGCCTGCTACACTTTGCTGTCATGGAAACATACCTTGAGTTTTCCTCTTTTTTCAGTCTGTCTCTTCTCTTGGAATATCCTCTTCTTTTACAAAATAGGTAGGTAATAAACACTGAGTGAGTGAATGAATGAATGAATTTTCCCAGTAATATTCCTTGATTTGCCATTGATCCAAAATGGTGCAAGGAAAGATAAACCTGCAACTCTGCCCCCTTCTGTCATCTGTAAGGATTTTGTTCTTCTCTGGTGGATTCTTTGAAAACATGAAAGTGTTTTCTAAATCCTATCTGGTTCTTTGCAACCCCAAGGACTGTAGCCCGCCAGGCTCCGCTGTCCATGGGATTTTCCAAGGAAGGATACTAGAGTGAGTTGTCATGCCCTCCTCCAGGGGATCTTCCCAACCTAGAGATGGAACCCAGGTCTCCTGCAGTGCAGGCAGATTCTGTACTGTCTGAGCCACCAGGGAAGCCCCGGTTGATTCTTTAGATATAGGCAAATCAACTTAAAAAGCCCCAAGTGCACTCAAGAGGCCTTGGCAATGAGCGGTTTGCAGCCTTGGCAAGGCCCCACCCCAACACAGACATGCATTCCACTGGCTCAGGACGCCGCCAGCCTCCCCACTCCTGACATAGGTGAGGAGATGAGAAGCGGGGCCAGTACCGCTGACAAGACTGCGGTGGTGTCACCCACCGGCTGGCGGTGATTGATTCCCCTGTCTTCACTCCCTGTACAGCAGAAGGTTCCTTGCATCCCCACAACCCACTGCCTTCCTCTGGGGGAGGCGCCCTCCCTGACGGCTCCAGCTCCCCAGCGCCTTCTCTCCCAGGACCTCTCACCAGTTCATCAGTCTCATGGCTCTTTCTCCACAGTCCTGGAGCATTGACAGAGGAAAATGTGTGGGATGGATTCTAGCAGCTGACTCCATGGTTGTTAACACTGAGATGATCAGTTTGGGGTCCCAACCAAGAACCCCACCTCTTTGACCAGGTCCCTACAGTGAAGATAAGCCTTGAAAGGAGCTACACATACAAATATGTATACTAGGCCCAGGAGCGGGACTGCTGGGGCTGGGGGGCGAGTTTTATATTCCTCCTGGTGAGCTAGGAGGAGCCAAGTTTCTTACAGTCTATACTGCAAGTCTGAAACTTTAGTGAAAATCTGGCAGAGTGTAACCGGCAACTTCATCCGAGCCCTCTAGACTTTAGCATTCTTGAGAAAAAGAAAGAAAAGTCAAAGAAACAAAGGGGGAGGCTGTTTGGCCCATTTAGGCTCCCTCTGACAACATGGCTTCGCTGCATCCTTCCTTCATCCACGGTCCAGGCATCTCTTTCTCATGAGGAGGAGGTGGGGAGGAGTCTTTAGGCTCCCCTGGGGTTCAGTGATGATGACAAGGAAAAGAAATTTAAACCTGTAACATGTAAACTTCTTGCCAGGGCCCATTACATAAATTGTGGGGCCCAGTGCAAAATAAAAATATGGAGTACCTTGTTAAAAAGGCAGGAAAAGAAGTACCTCTAAAGATATTAAATATAAAAAATTTAATTTCATCCATTGTCTCTGTTTGCACTGGTGTGTTTTTTTTAATATATTTTATGTAATGTTGTTCTTAGTACAGAAAAATTAACATTTTAAGTTATCACAAACTTTACCATTCCTCCCTATATTGTATGATACCTGTTTTAAGTGCAAATATAAGAGCACTCAATTCATATGTAGAATCTCTGAAATTATAGTTTTAGTTCATAGTTCATATGCCCCTATATATTTCATTGTTATCAGAATGATGAATATACTGAACAAGACAAATGCAATTGTTTTGATTTCACATCTTACTATGCACATGTTCTACCGACACTCTACCTTCAGCTTTCTGATGAGTAAGAAGAACTGAAAGGAAAAGGAGCTATGGTTTAGCCCCTCTTTCTTTTTTTTTCTACATCTTCCTCTTGCCCTTCTGGGAAGGTGATTGTCCCCAGCTGGCTGCCCTCCTGTGTTCTTAGCATGGCTCTCCTGTAAGAATGCTGATGTCTGCACAGAGGGCATAGGGCTTCCATTTGCCCCAGAGCCTCAGCAATAAGTCATGTCTGAAAATGAAATGTCCCCCTTCCTAACTATGTCTCAGATTTTGTCATTAAAATAGTTAGCGTGATTGAGCATTTAGTATACCAGACGCAAATGCACATAGCCATGCACAGTCAGGACTGCGTATGGCTCTGTGCAGCTCAGAGTCCTCGGTGATAGAAGTCTTTCTTGCTTTAGTCCACAGCCTGTCTCCAGAAAGCTCAAACACGAGTTCTTCAGGCTGGACATTTTAAAAAATCATCAAGTTATTATATAACCAGTGTAGAAAAAAATAAGTAAGAAAGATAACATAAATCCTGGTATATAAGAGTTTAATATTTTTCAATGTATACATATATAAAGCATTGCTTTTTATTGGATTTATTATAAGACAGGGGTTCAAAATTTACTTCATATAGAATTTTAGTCTGCTTTTCTTACTTAGCAAAATACCATAAGTACCTCTCTATGTTATCAGTCTGATTAGCCTGCCAGACTCCTCTGTCCATGGAATTCTCTAGGCAAGAATACTGGAGGGAGTTGCCATTCCCTCATCTAGGGGATCTTCCTGACCCAGGAATTGAACCTGGGTCTCCTCCATTGCGGGCAGACTCTTTACCATCTGAACCATGAGAGAAATCCCTTAGTGGCTACAGATTGTTTCATTGTATGGGTATACCATAGTTTACCTTATCATTTTGGAACCATGGGGCAGTATTCTGTGGGGCTCTGAAGAGCTCCCAATTGTCCNTAAGAAGAACTGAAAGGAAAAGGAGCTATGGTTTAGCCCCTCTTTCTTTTTTTTTCTACATCTTCCTCTTGCCCTTCTGGGAAGGTGATCGTCCCCAGCTGGCTGCCCTCCTGTGTTCTTAGCATGGCTCTCCTGTAAGAATGCTGATGTCTGCACAGAGGGCATAGGGCTTCCATTTGCCCCAGAGCCTCAGCAATAAGTCATGTCTGAAAATGAAATGTCCCCCTTCCTAACTATGTCTCAGATTTTGTCATTAAAATAGTTAGCGTGATTGAGCATTTAGTATACCAGACGCAAATGCACATAGCCATGCACAGTCAGGACTGCGTATGGCTCTGTGCAGCTCAGAGTCCTCGGTGATAGAAGTCTTTCTTGCTTTAGTCCACAGCCTGTCTCCAGAAAGCTCAAACACGAGTTCTTCAGGCTGGACATTTTAAAAAATCATCAAGTTATTATATAACCAGTGTAGAAAAAAATAAGTAAGAAAGATAACATAAATCCTGGTATATAAGAGTTTAATATTTTTCAATGTATACATATATAAAGCATTGCTTTTTATTGGATTTATTATAAGACAGGGGTTCAAAATTTACTTCATATAGAATTTTAGTCTGCTTTTCTTACTTAGCAAAATACCATAAGTACCTCTCTATGTTATCAGTCTGATTAGCCTGCCAGACTCCTCTGTCCATGGAATTCTCTAGGCAAGAATACTGGAGGGAGTTGCCATTCCCTCATCTAGGGGATCTTCCTGACCCAGGAATTGAACCTGGGTCTCCTCCATTGCGGGCAGACTCTTTACCATCTGAACCATGAGAGAAATCCCTTAGTGGCTACAGATTGTTTCATTGTATGGGTATACCATAGTTTACCTTATCATTTTGGAACCATGGGGCAGTATTCTGTGGGGCTCTGAAGAGCTCCCAATCGTCCTTTATGTCTCAGTGCAAAAAGAATTCAGTGAGAGGCAAAGTGATAGATAAAAAACTGATTTATTAGAAAAGGATGTTTTTGAGGTTTACAAGTGGGCAGGTGAGAGGATGCCATGATCCAAGAACTTAGTGGGCTCCAGTTTTATACTCAAAGGACAAGTGGGGAAGGTGGGGGAGATCTTCTTTGCCTTTCTTGAGTAGATGTCATGTTTCCATCATCAGTTCCTCCTCTAGGTTGGGCAGAGGAGTTTTCTTGTCCCTACAAGATCAAGCTAGGTCCACAAATTATTGCTTTTTATGTATGCAGAGAGCATACCCTAACTTCCTGAGCTCACTGGGCAGGATGTTGGGTCTCATCCCACCATTGTTTTATTGTTTAGGGGCATGTCCCATGCTTCTCTAAGATGGCTTTGTTGCTAAGCAGGCCTGCTTGGTTTTGTGGTTAAACAAATGGGAAATAGATGGGGAAACAGTGGAAACAGTGTCAGACTTTATTTTGGGGGGCTCCAAAGTCACTGCAGATGGTGATTGCAGCCATGAAATTAAAAGACGCTTATTCCTTGGAAGAAAAGTTATGACCAACCTAGACAGCATATTCAAAAGCAGAGATATTATTACTTTGCCAACAAAAGTCCGTCTAGTCAAGGCCATGGTTTTTCCAGTGGTCACGTATGGATGTGAGAGTTGGACTGTGAAGAAAGCTGAGTACTGAAGAATTGATGCTTTTGAACTGTGGTGTTAGAGAAGACTCTTGAAAGTCCCTTGGACTGCAAGGAGATCCAACCAGTCCATTCTAAAGGAGATCAGTCCTGAGTGTTCATTGGAAGGACTGATAATGAGGCTGAAACTCCAGTACTTTGGCCACCTCATGTGAAGGGTTGACTCATTGGAAAAGACCTTGATGCTGGGAGGGATTAGAGGCAGGAGGAGAAGGGGACGACAGAGGATGAGATGGCTGGATGGCATCACCGACTTGATGGACACAAGTTTGGATGAACTCTGGGAGTTGGTGATGGACAGGGAGGCCTGGCGTGCTGCGATTCATGGGGTCACAAAGAGTCGGACACAACTGAGCAACTGAACTGAACTGAAACCTGCTTTCTTGAGTAATCATTAACTTACAGGGGTCTTCCATATTTTTTTTTTTACAATCCCCCAGTAGGATTAACTATTTAATCACCTACTCTGTCCCTATCATTTTCCCTAGAGATTATATTTCCATTAACTCATGATCAAATAATATAATAAAAATATAGCAGTAAACTGTAAGTCAAAGATAGGCACATATATATGAAAGATGAGAAGCTACTTAAAAGTTGTGTGCTTGTTCCCCAAATTTGTGCCCTGTAGTACCCTCTTCAGAACCTGCAGAATTTATGGGTAACCATCTATAATTTTATATGTAAATATATAAATAATGAGGGCTTCCCTGGTGGCTCAGTGATAAAGAATCCTCCTGCAATGCAGGAGACTCAGGAGATGTGGGTTCGATCCCTGGGTTGGGAAGATCCCCTGGAGGAGGGCATGGCAACCCACTCCAGTATTCTTGCCTGGAGAATCCCATGGACAGAGGAGCCTGGTAGGCTACAGTCCATGTGGTCACAAAGAATTGGACATGACTGAAGTGACTTAGCATGCCTGCATATAAATAATAATTTTAGAGAATATGGAACTGCTGTGGTCCAGCTGGCACTCAGCCTATGTTCCTCCACTTAAGAAGTTCCTACAGGGAATGTCTATGAACATTAGCATGTGCCCTGAACAGATGGTCCACTCTCTTGTTTTCATTTACACTCAGCCTGATCTCAGCTGAATCTAAAAGCACATCTTCTAAGATCCCCATGGCTGAGGCTTTGACTCGGGGCTTCAGAAGATACCCTGGTGCTAAATCACCCCTTAAGGAAGGCAGTTTCTCATTCAGGGGCTGTGTCACATGTGGTTAAAGTTCCAGAGCTCACCGGAATCAGAGCACAAGGGACAGAGATCAGGAAAGGCCCCTGGACGGAGGGTCAGCCAAGTGCACACACCTATGGTATGTGACCAAGAACCATGTCCACCATCTCCCCCTGGCACACCTCTGGGCTGTGTAGACATCCCTTTCACCCCAGATCCCATATACCACCCTTCTCTCTTCTTTGTTTAATAAGTCAAAAGTTGGCTGAGAGGAGAGGATGGTCAAGAATACCATGACCCCTCCACAAAGGAGTCTTCCTGAATGTGGTAACTCAATATATTCTGGTTGGAAACAGGGTAGCAGAATGCCAGCTCCTATTGCAAGATCCAGGATGAAAGTGAAAGCTTGTTTCCAGCTCACAGGTGGCAGAGTCCTTCATGTGAAACACCCTTTCTTTGGTGGGGGTGTGGAACGGGGCAAGGGTGAGTTAGCCCTGAGGTATCTTCTGACACCCTGAGTCACTCGACTCCGGGAATTATGGGTGTGGCCCTGACTGGGAACTCGCTGGCTCCTTTTCAGTGTTCCTTGGACCCACCCTAAGCATCCGAGGAACCTGGCAGAGGCCCATGTCATCTTGGCTAGGCCCCAGTTGTAGGCGCTTGGTAGACAAGTTTTTGACCTAGTGGATTGCTCTGTTTCTGAGCCCATAAAGGAATCCCACAGGCTCAAGAAACTCCAGCACCACCTTGGACTGGCCTCACTTTCTGGCCCCACCAAACAGCCAAAAGATCAGGACGAATGAAGGAGTTCATGAACAAGGAAATCATTGCCTCCCTTCCTCTGCAAAAGCAGAACTTGGCAGTATCCCTCTGCCAGGGCAAGTGATGGCTCGCAGGACTTAGGGGGAAGGTACGGATGTGACAGTTGGACCATAAAGAAGTCTGTGCATCAAAGAATTGATGCTTTCAAATTGTGGTGCTTGAGAAGACTCTTGAGAGTCCCTTGGACAGAGAGAAGATTAAACCAGTCAATCCTAAAGGAAATAAACCCTGAATGTTCATTGAAAGAACTGATTCTGAAGCTAAAACTCTAATGCTTTGGCCATCTGATGCCAAGAACTGACTCATTGGAAAAGACCCTAATGCTGGGATAGATTGAAGGCAAAAGGAGAAGGGGGCAGCAGAGGATGAGATGGTTAGATGGCATCACCGACTCAAAAGTCATGACTTTGAGCAAACTCCGGGAGATAGCAAAGGAGCCTGGCAGGCTACAGTTCACGGGGTCACAAAGAGCCAGACATGACTTAGCAACTGAACAACAGCAACAAGATTTCCAGGAAGTCCTGAGGACACCCACAGCAGGGATACAATGGCCTGCAGTCAGCATCCTGAAACCCCGGGAGACCCCCAGGCTCAACCCATAGCAGCCACACCAGTGTTCCTCAGTTTCCCTATCTCAGCAATGTGAAGAAGAGCCACAACTCCCACATATTGTTTATAAGACAATAAAGATCTAAAACATTTTCACTGAAAAACTGTCCTGTGTAACCCACAACTTGAGTACTCCCTGCTGACTTGGGAGCTAGTGAGTAGCCTTTCCCAGTGTCACTGTGGTTGGTGTGATCTATGTGATCAGCAAAATTATATAAAAATTAAGTTGAAATCCAATTTTTGTGCAGGAGCTCAGAAAGAAATTAAGATGGGAAGTGTAGGGAGTATGTCCATGAGAGGAAAGGAGAGAACTGAAGTCTTGAATGAGTCACTGGCCTTGGGCTACTGAAGTAAGAAGGGCAAATATTTTAGATATAACATCAAAGGGGTTCTTAGTAAAAGCTTGCCTCTGCTGGTAAGTCTTTCATTAATTTACTGGCTCACTCATAGGTATATTTTATATGCAGACCCTGCTACTCTTGCTTGAGTGGTGGGACAAGAGAAACAGAAAGCAGGGTTTTGGAGTACTTGGCCAAGGCCTTGAAGGCCTTTTTTTTAGAGATACAGTGTGGCTGGTGGATGAGACAGTGCACTGAGGTGACAACTGCCTGGGTTCAAATCTGCTGTTTACTAGCTCCGTGACACTGGGCAAGTTACTTAATCTCTCTGAACTTCAGTTTTCTCATTGATAAGACAAAAATAATGATAATAATTATTTCATTAGGCCATTGTGGGGAATAAGTGATCTAATGCTTGAAAAGTACTTAGAACAGACCCTGAGACATAGTAGTCCTCAAAAACATTTGCAGTTATTACTTCCTAGCAAGGGAGTATAAGGGTGGGTGGTGTTGGCATCCAAAATTAGCAATTATTCCACGCATTACAGAGTCATATCTAACATCTGCTTTTCCCTAGTATATGTTATGACATTACTTGCTCCACTTCTAACTGTTGCCATTTTTAGGCATCGTCATTTCCATTGTTACCTGCAAATGTGGATCCTGGCTTTGAACTCTCTGGCCTTAAGATCTTTGCCAGCAAACAAAATCCTCCTGAAAAAAAGATTAAAAGGCAAGACTCTAAAATCCTGACCCCATAGCAACCCCTTTTCAGGCTCTGAATTTAAATAGAGTAGGGAAGGCAGTTTTGCATGCCTGTCATGTTTGGTGAAGGTATATGGTGGGAAGTGGCTGCGTGTGTTGTGGGATTCCAGAGCCTCAGAGGTCACTGTGCTCTGACTCCCGGGGAATCTGCAAGTAAGTGGGAATGGACCCCTACCTCGTGGTCACAGCACATCCCAAGGCACCTCCCCGCTCGGGACTCACAGTCTCTTCAAAGCACCGTGTTATTGCCAGATTGTTGGATTGTCTGTTTTTGGATCTTGAGAGACAAAGCAGATGGACTTGATCCAGAGTCCCCTCACTTCTCCTCAGCGTGCTGTTGTTAGTGATCACATATGTGGGGCCACCGTTCCCTGAGGGCGGCCTATAGGGGCTCGTAGACACAGCAGAAACACAGCAGAAAGGAAACAAAGGAAGGACCTGGATTCCTAAGGTCTTGGCTCCAGGGACTCTGGTTTCCTTACAGGAAGTTAAGGTAGAGATGCTCAAATGCCATGAGCCATCAGTCTGGTGCAGATAAGCCAGGGGCCCACCTCAGACAGAGCTACAGCATGAACTCTAATCCTTTCACACAGTTTGGAGCCACCTGCAGCTCTGTGCCCTCAGGACCAACTTTCCAGGGTGGGCACTCACTGCTTACAATGTGCCATCCCTCTGGAGGTAGCTTTTTGTGGTTCAGTTGCTAAGTCATGTCTTACTCTTTGCGACCCCATGGACGGCAGCATGCCAGGCTCCTCTGTCCTCCACTGTCTCCTGGAGATTGCTCAACTTCATGTCCATTAAATCAGAAATGCTATCTAACCATCTTATCCTCTGCTTCCCCCTTCTCCTCCTGACTTCAATCTTTCCTAGCTACGGGTGCCTCTTTCCCCTAAATCACAGCACAGACAATGGCCACTGAAGGAAAACGTGCCAATTTAGTCCACAGTGATTTCAACTCTTACTCTCATATGTTGGCTTGTCTGCCTTGGAGGATTTGACTAAGTTGAGTGGAAAGAATAACAAATATTTTTAGAGTAATTGATTCAGTTTACATGGAAAATTGCTGGGTTTTTGTAGGTCAAAAGAAGTCCAATATCAGCAACTTAATGTTGTTCAACTTTATGCAAATTTTGCTGATTGAATCAATCTATTAATCATCAGTTAATCCAACCAGCTGGATAGTTAGCTGGGGAAATAAAACTAACTCATGAAGCAATTATATTAATAGGACTAAGGTATATAGTGATGGCATTGTACAAAACAAACTTTACATGTGTTACTGAGGTCACTAAACTCTTAAGTGGCAGAGCCAGGTGGATGACCATGTCCTTCTAAATGCCTCTGTTCCTCCGGTTGGTAGCCCAGTTGGCTTCTGGTGAAGCCTGGAGAACGGGTGGGACTTGAATGGGCAGAGGGGAAGGGAAGGAGATTCTGGATAGAGCAGCATGGCACACACACTGGGTCCAGCTCCACTCAGCATACCTGGGACAGTGAGAGAAAACAAGCTGATGGAAGCATCTAGGCAGTGTGGGTTGGAGAGAGAAAATGAGGTCAATTTTTGGAGGGTCTTAAAAGATAGGCAGGGAAATTTGCATTTACAAAATCATCAGTCCTAGTGTAATCCTAATGATGGAAGGAACCGAAAGAGATCATCTATCCTCCCACAGA
>SJYW01014369.1:116912-129722 GCA_006410735.1 Raphicerus campestris
GGGCAGATAGTCACAAAGAGACAAAAGACGGGATGCAAAGACAGGAGTGAGGTGAATAGCAATGAGAACTAGGATGGGTAAATAAGAAAATCAACAATACCAAAAATACACTATTTCATGTTAAATATATATATATCATGAGTATATACATTGGAATGAGTAAAGAGCAGCACTAGCCCTGTGGAAAAGTAAGTTAGTATTCTGGAAATAACACCTGAGCTATTCTTCTATAATGTAAAGAAAAATGAGGAAATAAAATGATGGGTGAGAAGATGGTAGACTCAGAGGGCAGGAAACATGATTCAACCTAAAAGGTATGATAAGAACAAGAAAATAGGAACTGAGACAAATCAAAGACATAATTGAAAATTGCTTTCTTGTTATGAGAAATATTTGAGTATGCAGACTGACAAGACTCATGATGTTCTAGGTAAAATTTTAAAAATTGATCTAGATGCATCCTGAGCACATTTGTGAATTAAGAGAATAAGAACAAGAATATTTCAGGCATTCAGGTTAAAAAAAATAATAATTTACTTACAAAGGTGCAGAAATTAGCCTAATCTCTGACTTCTTTGCAATGATAACTGCCAGAAAACAGTGCAACTCTGTGAACAAACTTTTGATGCAAAAGGATTGTGATCTATGAAATTTGTATCTAACCATGTTGTTATTGATTACTGTTGCCTATATTAGTCAAAGACATGGTCAGATAGTCAAGGATTCAGAAAATAGATCAGCTAGTGATCTTTTCTTAGGCATTATTTGAAGACAGATACTGACCAACTGATGAAATAATCCAAATTAACAACACATGTACAAAGGAGTAGGGCTTCCCTTTCACAGTTTGGAACCACACTTTGGGAATTCAGAAAATTGCGTGTGTTGTCTGGGACACTGTGTAGTTCTGAGACGACTTGGCCTTTGTGAGAGATATTGTTGGTTGCTACCCAACATCTTCCTTCCTTTTCCCTTTCCAGCACCACCCTGATTTTGTTTGTATCCATCCCTTTACAAAACCAGGATCTTCAAAGAAAGCTAGCCTCTTCCAAACACAGGGTATAAACTGTGATTGGGCTAGTTTGAGTCTGTGATTGATTTAAATATGGACATACAACATACTCCTGGTCAATAAGACATAATGGAAATCTGTGGGTAGAAACTTCTAGAAACCTTTCCACACTTTTAAAAAGAGACACCTCATAGAAGACAGGCTCATCTTCCTGATGTGCCATGTCTAGAAACTGTTGCAATCATAACACACCACTTAGAGGAACTGGCTAGAGGACCAGACCAAAATATGAAGGATGACAAAGTTGGAAGAGGAAAAGAATCTAGGTCCTCACTGACATCACTGATTAGCTGAGTTAATCACACCTGGGCCTGCAATGTACTACTAGATGTATTTATTATTTAATACAAATAAGATTTTTTTGGTCACTTCAAGTGAAAAGCATCCCAAGTGACACAACCCTGAAGTGTTAGCTTAGCTATTCCTCTGCTGCTCCCACTCTGCTCTCAACACCAAGAAGCATATTTCTTGAGCCATATCCTTTAACCTATGGTTCCTATGGAATTTCTTACTTTATTTGATGATCACTTATAACAATAACTGGTGCTGTTCTTATCCAGATTTTTCCAACAATGGCTAAGTTTATTACATAATGAAGACCCTGTGCCAAGAAAGTTACTAAACAAAAGGTCTTTTCTCTCCCTCTTCACAAAAGCAGCATTGCATAGAATGACATAATGAACTTTTTCATTGCTAAAGAACTTGAGAAATGATTTTAATGCATCTTTAAGCCTCATGTTAAATGATCTAACTCATTGGAACTTTTTTAATGAAGAAAAGTAATAAATCATCAAGGACAGACATTATATATCATCTCATGTCTCTTCTTATATTCCTGTATTAAATGACACTTAAAATCAACATATATTATCTCCACTCAGTAAATGCATAGAAACAAAGAAAATAAATTCTTTAGGATGACGCTTTCTGCATGTTGGGGCATAGTTGATTGTTATTTTCTCCTTTAAGTTTACAGGTACTTAGATTCACCTTTGTCCTATCTCTTCCTTCCTTTGTGAGTATATGATCTTCCTTCATCAAAGAAGTTGGAAGCCCCTCACTTTTCTGGAGCAAATGGGGCATTCTCCCTCCTCTTAGCTCCAAAGAACAATTATGTATTCTTTTCCAATTCAGATTTCCCTGGATTAGTTTTCCATCTTCAGGCTCAAGCAAGATCTCCTACCTTGAGGCTATGGAATTGGCCTCTCTCCCTTGGTGTCCTTGATACACCCACAATTCTGAAGATTGTCCTACCATGAACAATAAGTCCTACATTTCACCTCTGCTCTAACTTCCTCCAATAACTGGTTTCTTGCCTTGCCCTTTGGAATTGTTTTTCTGACTCCTTTCCTGGATTACAATCTGACTAGAAATGCTGGGTCGGGAAGACCCCCTGGAGGAGGGCATGGCAACCCACTCGAGGATTCTTGCCTGCAGAATCCCATGAACAGAGGAGCTTGGTGGGATACAGTCCATGGAGTCACAGAGTCGGACACGACTGAAGTGACTTAGCAGCAGCAGAAACCCGTTATTGTTTGTGGTAAAAATTGAAGAGCAAAGAAATGGAGGTGTTCTCCAAGCCTTTCATCTTTATCCAAATGGGATATTACCTTGCATTGGTAGCACTCAGAGTTCTGGACAGTTCTGACAAAACATGGTCCACTGGAGAAGGGAATGGCAAACCACTTTAGTATTCTTGCCTTCACAACGCCATGAACAATATGAAAAGACAAAAATAAATGACAGTGAAAGATGAACTCCTCAGGTTGGTAGGTGCCCAATATGCTACTGAAGAAGAGTGGAGAAATAAATCCAGAAAGAATGAAGAGATAGAGCCAAAGGGAAAATAATGCCCACTTGTGGATGTGACTGGTGATAGAAGTAAAGTCAGATGCTATAGAGAACAATATTGCATAGGAACCTGGAATGTTAGGTCCATGAATAAGGTAATTTCAAGGTAAACTGGAAGTGGTTAAACAGGAGACAGCAAGAGTGAACATCAACATTTTAGGAATCAGCCAACTAAAATTGACCAGAATGGGCAAATTTAATTTAGATGGTCATTATATACCTACTAGTGTAGGCAAGAATCCCTTAGAAGAAATGGAGTAGCCCTCATAGTCAACAAGAGTCTGAAATGCAGTACTCGGATGCAGTCTCAAAAATGACAAAATGATCTCTGTTCATTTCCAAGGCAAACCATTCAATATCACAGTAATCCAAGTGTATGCCCCAACCAGTAATGCTGAAGAAGCTGAAGTTGAATGGTTCTATGAAGACCTGAAGACCTAAAAACCTTCTAGAACTAACACCCAAAAAAGATGTCCTTTTCATTATAGGGGACTGGAATGCAAAATAGGAAGTCAAGAGATACCTGAGAGTATCAGGCAAGTTTGGTCTTAGAGTACAAAATGAAGCAGGGCAAAGGTTAACAGAGTTTTGCCAAGAGAATGCACTGGTCATAGCAAACACCCTCTTCCAACAACACACGAGACAACTCTACACAAGGACATTACCAGATGGTTGATAACTGATATCAGATTGATCGTATTCTTTGCAGCCAAAGAGAGAAGCTCTACAGATTCAGCAAAAACAAGACTGAGGGCTGATGTGGCTCAGATCATGAATTCCTTATTGCCAAATTCAGACTTAAATTGAAGAAAGTAGGGAAAACCACTAGACCATTCAGATATGACCTAAATCAATCCCTTATGATTATACAGTGGAAGTGACAAATAGATTCAAGGGATTAGATTTGATAAACACAGTGCCTGAAGAACTCTGGACAGAAGTTCATGACATTGTATAGGAGGCAGTGATCAAGACCATGCCCAAGAAAAAGAAATGCAAAAAG
Source organism: Raphicerus campestris (assembly GCA_006410735.1). NCBI lineage: Eukaryota > Metazoa > Chordata > Mammalia > Artiodactyla > Bovidae > Raphicerus > Raphicerus campestris. Next base: position 120,839 of record SJYW01014369.1, read on the forward strand.
GCAAAATGGTTGTCTGATGAGGCCTTACAAATGGCTAAGAAAAGAAGAGAAGCTAAAGGCAAAGGAGAAAAGGAAAGATATATCCATCTGAATGCAGAATTCCATAGGATACTAAAGAGAGATAAGAAAGCCTTCCTCAGTGATCAGTGCAAAGAAATAGAGGAAAACAATAGAATTGGAAAGACTAGCGATCTCTTCAAGAAAATTAGAGATACCAAGGGAACATTTCATGCAAAGATGGGCTTGATAAAGGACAGAAATGGTATGGACCTAACAGAATTAGAAGATCTTAAGAAGAGGTGGAAAGAATACACAGAAGAACTACACAAAAAAGATCTTAATGACCCCAATAACCACGATGGTGTGGTCACTCACCTAGAGCCAGACATCCTGGTATGCGAGGCCAAGTGGACCTTAAGAAGCATCACTACAAACAAAGTTAGTGGAGGGGATGGAATTCCAGTTGAGCTATTTCGAATCCGAAAAGATGATGCTGTGAAAGTGTTGCACTCAATATCCCAGCAAATTTGGAAAACTCAGCAGTGGTCACAGGAACGGGAAATGTCAGTTTTCATTCCAACCCCAAAGAAAGGCAATGCCAAAGAATGCTCAAACTACCACATAATTGCACTCATCTCACATGTTAGCCAAGTAATGCTCAAAATTCTCCAAGCCAGGCTTCAATAGTACCTGAACCGAGAACTTCTACATGTTTAAGCTGGATTTAGAAAAGCCAGAAGAACCAGAGATCAAATTGCCAACATCCGGGGGATCATAGAATAAGCAAGAAAGTTCCAGAGAAACATCTACTTCTCCTTTATTGAATACCCCAAAGCCTTTGAATGTGTGTATCACAAAAATATGTGGAAAATTCTTCAAGAGATGAGACTATCAGATCACTTTACTTGCCTCCTGAAAAATCTGTATGCAGGTCAAGAAGCAACAGTTAGAACCAGACATGGAACAATAGACTGGTTCCAAATTGGGAAAGGAGTAAGTCAAGGCTGTAAATTGTCACCCTGATTATTTAACTTATAGACAGAGGACATTATGAGAAATGGCAGGCTGGATGAAGCACAAGCTGGAATCAAGATTGCTGGGAGAAATATCAATAACCTCTGATGTACAGACAACACCACCCTTATGGCAGAAAGTGAAGAAAAACTACAGAGCCTCTTGATGAAATTGAAAGAGGAGAGTGAAAAAGTTGGCTTAAAACTCAACATTCAAAAAACTAAGATCATGGCATCTGATCCCATCACTTCATGGCAAATAGATGGGGAAACAATGGAAACAGTGAAAGACTTTCTTTTCTTGGGCTCCAAAATCACTGCAGAGGGTGACTGCAGCCATGAAATTAAGAGACGTTTGCTCCTTGGAAGAAGAGCTATGACAATCCTAACCAGCATATTAAAAAGCAGAGATATTACTTGCCAAAAAATGTCCATCTAATCAAAGCTATGATTCTTCCAGTAGTCGTGTTGGATGTGAGAGTTGGACCATAAAGAAAGCTTAGCACCAAAGAATTGATGCTTTTGAACTGTGGTGTTGGGAAAGACTCTTTAAGAGTCCCTTGTACTGTAAGGAGATCAAACCAGTCAATCCTAAAGGTAAGAAGTACTGAATATTCATTGGAAGGACTAATGCTGAACTTGAAGCTCCAATACTTTGTCCACTTGATGCGAAGAACTGACTCATTGGAAAAGACCCTGATGCTGGGAAAGATTGAAGGCAGGAGGAGAAGGGGACGACAGAGGATGATATGATTTGATGGCATCACCAACTCGATGGACGTGAGTTTGAGCAAGCTTCAGGAATTGGTGAGGGACAGGGAAGCCTGGCATGCTGCAGTCCCTGGGGTTGCCAAGAGTCGGACACAACTGAGTGACTGAACGGAACTGAGCACTCAGAATGTAAAACACTTCAGGCAAGAACATTTGTCCACCACACAACCTGGAGGTCAACTCGACTCTTCAGTGACTTCTTTGATCACCATGGTCCCTAGGAAACCACCACAGTGATTTACCTGTTAGCTTTTTCTACTTACTGTCTAGACCTCTTAAAATCTCTTGAGAAAATGCATTTAATTCCCTCCTGGTGCACTTGTACCTCAGGGGGAGATAGAATTGGCTTTGACTGGCTGATATTTAGTTCTTACAAGGGTCTCTCCTAACCCTCCATGAGATGCTGAACACCATTTCTTCCCAAGATTGGCAGGACCACTCCACTGGGGCAGATTCTGACTGTAACAGGTATAAATAATCATTTGTTTTGAGGATGCCTATTTTGATGTGAAGGAACAGAAGTTTGACTCAAGCCACTTCAAAAAAAAAGGGAGTCAACTTTTAAAGATAAACATGAAGCAAAAAGGGAGATCAGTAATGGCACAGAGATTCAAGGTCAGAAGCTATTGTATAGCTGGGCCCATGGGCAAAGGAACAAGGAACTGAAAATCTACAAGGAAAAGAGGCCACTCTCCTTGGGCAAGGCATCTCCTTCTTTCTGAATGACTGTTCCATTCTCCTACCTAAGCTGGTCAGCTGCTTCTTCTTACCCATACTTTCAAATCCCTCATAACTTTGAAATACCTTTAGTTTATCATGGCCACCTAGAACCCTACCTAATGGCAACTCTTGATATAACTATTCAGCTTAGTTTTATAATAGCTATTATATAAATGGATAATAATAGAGAGAGAATAATGAAACCCCCAAAGCCCATCATCCAGTTTGCAGTTGTCAACATTTTGCTAAGTGAAGTGAAGTGAAGTCACTCAGTCGTGTCCTACTCTTTGCGACCCCCATGGACTGTAGCCTACCAGGCTCCTCCATCCTTGGGATTTTCCAGGCAAGAGTACTGGAGTGGGTTGCCGCTTCCTCTAGGTGATCTTCCCAACCCAGGGATCAAACCCAGGTCTCCCGTATTGCAGGCAGACACTTTACCGTCTGAGCCACCAGGGAAGCCCTTATTTTGCTAAGATAGTTATTTTGCTAAGTATCTTATTAAAATTCTTTATATTGAATTATATTTTCAGTCTCTTTTTAATAAAAAGCATTTATTGTTTAAATTAAATGTAAGGCAACAGAAACTCAGTCAAGCCATATACAAAATAGTGAATATAGTTTCTATGTTTAAAATGTCTTCTTTAATCTTCCCTTTCCCTGGTTTGCCCAGTTCAATGACCCAACTTGCTTAGAAAAATAACAAGCCCTTTCCAAAAGAAACAACATTTAAATCAAAGAAAATCCTTACAACAACAGTGTTTTAAACGTGATTGTTTTAAGGCTCTGATATTTCCGACAGGCTGAGTTTTTGGAACCTTGTATTGGGGTGCTTCATCACTCAGGGGACTAATCCTTCAGGGGATTTGGATAGCTGTTGGGAGAAGTTATTTTGTCTTTGAACTATGATACCTCTTCAACAAAAAGGAAGTTTCCATTATTATTATTTACATTGGAACTCTAGTGACAGACAACTACTATTAATCATTTACTTATTCTACAACTCTTCACTGGATGCTGGTATGGCCCAAAGAATTATGGTTGAGACACAACTATGAAATGAGACAGCCAGAACTCCTGCTGTTTTGGAACAGACATTTGATTTTTAGTATTATGGCAGAGTTCAGAGTGGTATCTGATTTAGGATCTGATTTTACCATGTTTAAAAGAAGTAGACAATTTTCATTTGTAAAATTGTATGAAAAATAGGAGATAGCTCAACTGGTTATACTTTTAATGTACTAGAATATCCCATAGTCCATAAACGTCCTTAAACCTATATTATCATTCTCCTAAATATTCTAGCTCATTTCCAAATAACGGTTTATTAAACCTATAGCTAAACATTCAATGATTAGCATATCTGCCTGTAGCAGATGCTACCTGATTTGTGTGAATTGGGAAGTCATGATTTTCCTTTCTGCTTCTTAACTGCCTTTCTGAAAACAACTCAAGAGAGCAATGAAGAGTTAGTGAATTCTGCCCTTCATGATTTCATCAGGTTAGTGAACAATGGTTAATATTATGACAGTTTTAATCTTATTTTCAAATTGTTTCTGCCCATAAAATATTCCCGTACATTATCAGATAACTCTTAGCTGTTCTATAAGCAGAGACATGACCTTTTTGGTAATGCCATGAGACTCCAATAGTAGCAATTCCAACACACAGAGATGTTCCTTCTAATGTTCCCGGTCTATAAGACAATTCCTAAGTACTGTGTTCCAGCACTGCTGGAACAATTGACATTAAGAAAGGTGACTATTGGTTTTTTAGTTTACATTATTATTTTTGAAATCTTACAAAGACATTTGTTTTCTTGAATAAAAATATCTCAAGTTTCCATAGTTATACACTATCTTTCATTGAATTGCAATTATAGCTACAATCAGGAATGAAAGAGGGGACATCTTAGACAAACAAAAGGATTATAAGGGAATACTATGAACAACTAACTGTATGTCAACAAAAGTAGACAACTTAGATGAAATGTACAAATTCCTAGAAAGACAGACTATAGAAACTGACTCATTCTTAGAAAGACACAGACTATAGAAACTGACTCAAGAATAAATAAAAAACCTGAATAGACTTATACCAAGTAAAGAGATAAAATTGGTAATTTTAAAACTTCTCTTAAAGAAATGCTCAGTCTTAAAAAAAGAGGGAGAAAGGAATCAAAGCTTACCACTATGAAAAAATTCATCAGATCACAAAGGAAGACAGCAAGCAAGAAAGAAAAGAACAAGGAAAACTATTAAACAGTCAAAAAAAATTTTTTAATGACAATTATAAATCCTTACCTATCAATAATACTTTAAATGGATTAAGCTCTCCAGTCAAAAGATATAGAGTAGCTGAATGGATGAAAAAAAAAAGATAGAATAATATGCTGCCCACAAAAGACTCACTTTAGATTTAAAGACATATATAGACTGAAAGTGTAGCACTGATAAAAGATATTCCATGCAAATGGTAACTGAAAGAGGTTACCAGGGGTGGCTACACTTACATCTGACAAATAGACTATAAGTCAGAAGATGTCATGAGACAAATAAAGTCACTATGTAATGATACAGGGGTCAATTTATCAAGAGGATATAACAATTGTAAATATATACATACACCCAACATCAGAATACTTAAATACATAAAGCAAATATTAATGGAACTGAAGGCAGAAATAGATAGCAACACAGTAATAGTAAAGGACTTCAATACCCTATGTTCGACCATGGACAGAACATCCGGACAGAAAATCAACAAGGAAATGTTGTACATGAACTATACTTTAGACCAAATGGACCTAACAGACATAATAGAACATTTCATCAAACAAATTCTTTTTAAGCACACATGAAATATTCTTCAGAATAAATCATATGTTAGGCCACTAAACAAGTCTTAGCCAATTTAAGAATACTGAAATCATCCTAAGTATCTTTTCGGACCACAATGGAATGAAATTAGAAATCAACTATAAGAGGAAATAGAAAAGTCATAGCCATGTGGAAATTAAACAATATACTCCTGAACAACCAATGGTCAAAGAAGAAACCAAGAGAGAAATTTTTAAAATACCTGGAGACAAATGAGAATAGAAACACAACATACTAAAATTTATGGGCAGCACAGTTCTAAGTGGGAAGTTTATAGCAATAAATGCCTACATTAAGAGGGGGGAAAGATCTCAAATAAGTAGCCTAAATTCACACCTCAAGGAACTAGAAAAAGAAGAGCAGACTAACTAAAGTTAGTGTATGGAAGGAAATAATAAAGAACAGAAAAGAAATAAATGAAATAGGAAAAAGCAATAGAAAGGAAAAATGAAACTAAGAGGTGTTTTGTTTTTGGCGCTTGGCTGGGTCTTTGTTACTATGTGGGCTTTTCTCTAGTTGCAGCAGGTGGGGGCTACTGTCTAGCTGTGGTGCAGGCTTCTCGTTGCAACGACTTCTCTAGTTGTGGAACACAGACTCTAGGATGCATGGGCTTCAGTCACTGTGGCACATGGACTCCCTGGCTCTAGAACACAGAGAGGCTCAGTAGTTGTGGCATACAGGTTGAGTTGCTCTTCAGCATGGGGGATCTTCCCAGACCAGGGATCAAACTCATGTCTGCCTTGGCAGGCAGATTCTTTACCACTGAGCTACTGGGGANATGACAATTATAAATCCTTACCTATCAATAATACTTTAAATGGATTAAGCTCTCCAGTCAAAAGATATAGAGTAGCTGAATGGATGAAAAAAAAAAGATTGAATAATATGCTGCCCACAAAAGACTCACTTTAGATTTAAAGACATATATAGACTGAAAGTGTAGCACTGATAAAAGATATTCCATGCAAATGGTAACTGAAAGAGGTTACCAGGGGTGGCTACACTTACATCTGACAAATAGACTATAAGTCAGAAGATGTCATGAGACAAATAAAGTCACTATGTAATGATACAGGGGTCAATTTATCAAGAGGATATAACAATTGTAAATATATACATACACCCAACATCAGAATACTTAAATACATAAAGCAAATATTAATGGAACTGAAGGCAGAAATAGATAGCAACACAGTAATAGTAAAGGACTTCAATACCCTATGTTCGACCATGGACAGAACATCCGGACAGAAAATCAACAAGGAAATGTTGTACATGAACTATACTTTAGACCAAATGGACCTAACAGACATAATAGAACATTTCATCAAACAAATTCTTTTTAAGCACACATGAAATATTCTTCAGAATAAATCATATGTTAGGCCACTAAACAAGTCTTAGCCAATTTAAGAATACTGAAATCATCCTAAGTATCTTTTCGGACCACAATGGAATGAAATTAGAAATCAACTATAAGAGGAAATAGAAAAGTCATAGCCATGTGGAAATTAAACAATATACTCCTGAACAACCAATGGTCAAAGAAGAAACCAAGAGAGAAATTTTTAAAATACCTGGAGACAAATGAGAATAGAAACACAACATACTAAAATTTATGGGCAGCACAGTTCTAAGTGGGAAGTTTATAGCAATAAATGCCTACATTAAGAGGGGGGAAAGATCGCAAATAAGTAGCCTACATTCACACCTCAAGGAACTAGAAAAAGAAGAGCAGACTAACTAAAGTTAGTGTATGGAAGGAAATAATAAAGAACAGAAAAGAAATAAATGAAATAGGAAAAAGCAATAGAAAGGAAAAATGAAACTAAGAGGTGTTTTGTTTTTGGCGCTTGGCTGGGTCTTTGTTACTATGTGGGCTTTTCTCTAGTTGTAGCAGGTGGGGGCTACTGTCTAGCTGTGGTGCAGGCTTCTCGTTGCAACGACTTCTCTAGTTGTGGAACACAGACTCTAGGATGCATGGGCTTCAGTCACTGTGGCACATGGACTCCCTGGCTCTAGAACACAGAGAGGCTCAGTAGTTGTGGCATACAGGTTGAGTTGCTCTTCAGCATGGGGGATCTTCCCAGACCAGGGATCAAACTCATGTCTGCCTTGGCAGGCAGATTCTTTACCACTGAGCTACTGGGGAAGCCCAAGAGTTGTTTTTTTTTAAAAAAACTAAAATAGGGACTTCCCTGGTGGTCCAGTGGCTAAGACTCTGAGCTCCCAAAGCAGGGAGCCTGGTTCCATCCCTGGTCAGGGAACTAGATCCCACATGCCTTAACTTAGAGTTCTCACGTGCTGCAACTAAAATATCCTGGGTGCTGCAATGAAGATAGATCTTGCATGCCTCAATGAAGACTCAGAGCAACCAAATAAATAAACATTAAAAAAAAAAACTAAAATAGATAAACTTTTAGCCATATTAAGAAAAGAAAAAGAAGGCTCAAATGAATAAAATTATAAATGAAAGAAAAAAAGAAAGTGAAGTTAGTCATCTCTGACTCTTTGAGACCCCATGGACTGTGGCCTACCAGGGTCCTCTGTCCATGGGAGTTTCCAGGCAAGAATACTGGAGTGGGTTGCCATTTCCTTCTCCAAGGGATCTTCCTGACCCAGGGATTGAACCCAGGTCTCCTGCATTGCAGGCAGACACTTTACCCTGAGCCACCAGGGAAGCCCAAATAAATGAAAGAGGAGACATTATAACCAATACCACAGAAATACAAAGGCTCATAAGAGACTACAATGAACATTTATACATCAACAAACTGAACAACTGAAAAGAAATGGATGAGTTCCTGGAAACGTAACCTATCACTGAGGTTATGAAGAAATTGAATAATGAAGAAAGAAAAAATCTGAACAAGTCAATAATGAGTAAGAAGATTGAATCAGTAAAAACAAACAGACAGACAAAAAAACCCTCCCAGCAAATAAAAGCCCAGGACCTGATGGCTTCACTGGTGATTTCTGCCAAGTGAACTGTTGACAAAGAATTGATACCAATGCTTCTCAAACATTTTCAAAAAACTGAAGAGGAAAAAACACTTCCAAACTAGTTTTTAGTTGGATACATACCTTCTGCACAGCAAAGGAAACATAAAGAAGTGTGAAGCAACAACCTACAGAATGGGAGAAAATATTTGGGAGTCATACATCTGATAAGGGGTTAATATCCAAAATATATAAGGAACTCGAAAACCTCATAGCAAGAAAACAACCCAATTTTAAAGGACCAAAATAGATATTTTTCCAAAGCAAACATACAAATAGCCAAAGATATATGAACAAATACTCAATATCATTATTCATCAGGCAAATGCAAATCAAAACCACCATGAGAGATCATCTCACTCCTGTTAGGGATGGCTGTTATCAAGCAGACAACAAATAGCAAGTGTTGGAGAGGATGTTCCACACCCTCGCCAGTACTGATAAGAATATAAGAATTTTGTATGACCATTATGGAAAATAGCATGTAGGTTTCTTTAAAAAAAA
>SJYW01014369.1:131837-145352 GCA_006410735.1 Raphicerus campestris
TATTTCTTTGCATTGATCTCTGAGGAAGGCTCTCTTATCTCTCCTTGCTATTCTTTGGAACTCTGCATTCAAATGGGTATATCTTTCCTTTTTTCTTTTAGTTTTCACTTCCCTTGTTTTCACTAAGTATTATCACCCTATTACAAGACAATGAATATGTCTTGTTCAGAGTGGTGGCCTTACATCTCATTTTGGATTGATCAAAGTACATGGATGAGGAGCACTGATTCGACATAATTATGGTCCCTGAAACATCACCTACATGATAGCTCCTGATACCCACTCATTAATTTTATACTCAGCTAGAGTTTTCCTGAGAACATCTGTGTTGTGAAAGTTACGAGTCTATGTGAAATTGATCCCAATGTTAAGTGAACCCAGGAAATAAACCCTGGTTTTCATGTCCCATATGGTTACTGCACAATTTCATGAGAATANAGGAAAAATGAAACTAAGAGGTGTTTTGTTTTTGGCGCTTGGCTGGGTCTTTGTTACTATGTGGGCTTTTCTCTAGTTGCAGCAGGTGGGGGCTACTGTCTAGCTGTGGTGCAGGCTTCTCATTGCAACGACTTCTCTAGTTGTGGAACACAGACTCTAGGATGCATGGGCTTCAGTCACTGTGGCACATGGACTCCTTGGCTCTAGAACACAGAGAGGCTCAGTAGTTGTGGCATACAGGTTTAGTTGCTCTTCAGCATGGGGGATCTTCCCAGATCAGGGATCAAACTCATATCTGCCTTGGCAGGCAGATTCTTTACCACTGAGCTACTGGGGAAGCCCAAGAGTTGGTNCTTCAGCATGGGGGATCTTCCCAGATCAGGGATCAAACTCATATCTGCCTTGGCAGGCAGATTCTTTACCACTGAGCTACTGGGGAAGCCCAAGAGTTGGTTTTTTAAAAAAACTAAAATAGGGACTTCCCTGGTGGTCCAGTGGCTAAGACTCTGAGCTCCCAAAGCAGGGAGCCTGGTTCCATCCCTGGTCAGGGAACTAGATCCCACATGCCTTAACTTAGAGTTCTCACGTGCTGCAACTAAAATATCCTGGGTGCTGCAATGAAGATAGATCTTGCATGCCTCAATGAAGACTCAGAGCAACCAAATAAATAAACATTAAAAAAAAAAACTAAAATAGATAAACTTTTAGCCATATTAAGAAAAGAAAAAGAAGGCTCAAATGAATAAAATTATAAATGAAAGAAAAAAAGAAAGTGAAGTTAGTCATCTCTGACTCTTTGAGACCCCATGGACTGTGGCCTACCAGGGTCCTCTGTCCATGGGAGTTTCCAGGCAAGAATACTGGAGTGGGTTGCCATTTCCTTCTCCAAGGGATCTTCCTGACCCAGGGATTGAACCCAGGTCTCCTGCATTGCAGGCAGACACTTTACCCTGAGCCACCAGGGAAGCCCAAATAAATGAAAGAGGAGACATTATAACCAATACCACAGAAATACAAAGGCTCATAAGAGACTACAATGAACATTTATACATCAACAAACTGAACAACTGAAAAGAAATGGATGAGTTCCTGGAAACGTAACCTATCACTGAGGTTATGAAGAAATTGAATAATGAAGAAAGAAAAAATCTGAACAAGTCAATAATGAGTAAGAAGATTGAATCAGTAAAAACAAACAGACAGACAAAAAAACCCTCCCAGCAAATAAAAGCCCAGGACCTGATGGCTTCACTGGTGATTTCTGCCAAGTGAACTGTTGACAAAGAATTGATACCAATGCTTCTCAAACATTTTCAAAAAACTGAAGAGGAAAAAACACTTCCAAACTAGTTTTTAGTTGGATACATACCTTCTGCACAGCAAAGGAAACATAAAGCAGTGTGAAGCAACAACCTACAGAATGGGAGAAAATATTTGGGAGTCATACATCTGATAAGGGGTTAATATCCAAAATATATAAGGAACTTGAAAACCTCATAGCAAGAAAACAACCCAATTTTAAAGGACCAAAATAGATATTTTTCCAAAGCAAACATACAAATAGCCAAAGATATATGAACAAATACTCAATATCATTATTCATCAGGCAAATGCAAATCAAAACCACCATGAGAGATCATCTCACTCCTGTTAGGGATGGCTGTTATCAAGCAGACAACAAATAGCAAGTGTTGGAGAGGATGTTCCACACCCTCGCCAGTACTGATAAGAATATAAGAATTTTGTATGACCATTATGGAAAATAGCATGTAGGTTTCTTTAAAAAAAAAGAAGAAGAAGAAGAACTAGCTTGTGATCCAGCAATCCCACTTTTAAGTATATAGCCAAAGAAAATGAAACCAGGATGTTAAAGAGCTATCTGCACTCCCATGTTCATTGCACCACTATTCACAAAGGAAAGACTTGGCAACAACCTAAGTGTCCATTGACAAATGAATGGATAAACAAGATGTTAGATATGTATATTTTTATAGATAAGTAAAATTTAACTCAGAGAAAGGAGGAAATGCTGCCATTTGCTACAATATAGATGAACCTGGAAGACATTATGCTAAGTGAAATAAGTAAGACAGATAAAGACAAATGCTGTATGACCTAACTTACGTGTATATCTAAAAAAAAAAAGTGTGGATCTTACAGAAGCAGAGGGTACAAAAGGACTGGAAGGGTGGGGTTGGCAATTGGGAGATGCTATGGCACCCCACTCCAGTACTCTTGCCTGGCAAATCCCATGGATGGAGGAGTCTGGTGGGCTGCAGTCCATGGGGTCGCTGAGGGTCAGACATGACTGAGCGACTTCACTTTCACTTTTCACTTTCATGCATTGGAGAAGGAAATGGCAACCCACTCCATTGTTCTTGCCTGGAGAATCCCAGGGACGGGGGAGCCTGGTGGGCTGCTGTCTATGGGGTCGCACAGAGTTGGACACCACTGAAGCAACTTAGCAGCAGCAGCAGCAGTCAAGGGTACAAAGTTGCAGTCAGGTATGATGAATTGAATTAAGTCTAGAACCATACTGTACAGGCATAGGACTATACTAATAATATCGTATCAACCGTAAATAGGCTGAGAGAGTAGATTTCAGGTGCACACATCACATCCACAAAAAAAAAACCAGCAGCTATAAGGAGCTGCTACATTAATTCCTTGCCTGTAGTAGTCATTTCACTAGGAATGGTAAAGGTGAAGTCGCTCAGTCATGTCCGACTCTTTGCAACCCCGTGGACTGTAACCTACTAAGCTTCTCTGTCCATGGGATTCTCCAGGCAAGAATACTGGAGTGGATTGCCATTTCCTTCGCCAAGGGATCTTCCCAACCCAGGTATCGAACCCGGGTCTCCCGCATTGGAGGCAGACGCTTTAACCTGTGAGCCACCAGGGAAGTCCATGCAAGATATCAAATCACCGTGGTATATACCTTAAATGTGTACATTTTTTGTTTTAAAATACATTAATATAAATTGGATAAAAAAGAAAGCCAGTTCAGCAAAACTTAGTGATGGAACTGTAGGGTAAAAGATGACATGGTCAGAGGGTAAGGTGTTTTAAAAGTGAAAGTAAAAGTCACTCAGTCATGTCCGACTCTTTGCAACCCCCTGAATTCTCCAGGCCAGAATACTGGAGTGGGTAACCTTTCGCTTCTCCAGGGGATCTTCCCAACCCAGGGGTCGAACCCAGGTCTCCCACATGGCAGGCAGATTCTTTAAGGTGTTTTAGGGGAGTACAAAGGAAGACTAGCGCACGTAGAGGCATGTGGAATCTTACAGATTGTTGTAAGGATTATGGCTTTTCTTCTGAGCCAGAAGGGGAGCTATAAGTGAGCTGATTAATTAAATGATCTGATTTACATTTTAACAGACTGCAGGCAGACAGCAGCAAGAAGACCAGTTGGGTGGCTGTTGCAGTGACCCAGGCTCAGGAGAGTAAAGTGGCTTAGAATGGCCGTGCAGGAGGTGGTGAGGAGCGATTAATTAGCACCTGCGTATGTTGCGAGTAGGAACTGACAGAATTCGCTAGCAGATCCCGTGGGACATATGCCAGAAAGAAGGAAGTCAATAAAGGAGAAATAAAACCGGGTTTACATATGTCGAATGTTTACTTACTGTGTGTGTGTTAGTCACTCAGTCGGGTCTGACTCTTTGCGACCCGCATGGACTTCAGCCCACCAGGCTCCTCTGTCCATAGAATTCTCTAGGCAAGAATACTGGAGTGGGTTGCCATTCCCTTCTCCAGGGGATCTTCGCAACCCAGGGATCAAACCCTGGTCTCCTGCACTGCAGGCAGATTCTTTACCATCTGAGCCACAGAGCCTGGTTAATAGAAATTAATGACTCAATTTCAGCTATTATTATTATTACTACTTCCTGTTATGAGAGTTATGGAAAGTAAAGTATGGATCCTGTAAACAGTATCAAGAATAAGGTATTTATAAAACTATTAAACTTTGAGAGATTCGTCCCAATAGTAATTGTGTCTCTCCCCAAGCCTGGGTGATGGACAGGTGAGAAAGCTTCAAACCTCAGAGATTAATTGAATGACTTATCCAGGTCCTTGCTAAGGCTGTTAAACAAGATCCACAAGTAGCCACACTCTTTGTTTCCCAGTACTTAGAGTCTTACTTTTTTCTTTTTTGGCTCCACTATACAGCTTGTGGCAGCTTAGTTCCCCACCCAGCGACTGANATTGAATGACTTATCCAGGTCCTTGCTAAGGCTGTTAAACAAGATCCACAAGTAGCCACACTCTTTGTTTCCCAGTACTTAGAGTCTTACTTTTTTCTTTTTTGGCTCCACTATACAGCTTGTGGCAGCTTAGTTCCCCACCCAGCAACTGAAACCAGGCCTTCCGCTGTGAAAGTGCCAAGTCCTAACCACCTGGACCACCAGGGAATTCCCCTTAGTTACTTTCTTGCCTACTCTCTTTGTAACATTTATTGTACATGTATTTTTACTAAAAAACAAATGCATATTCAATGCAGAGAATTTAGAAACATAAGAAAATTTAAACTATTCATAAATAATATCACTAGTAGTTTTCTGAGACATATACACATTTTAAAATTAAAACTGGGGTAATACTATACCTACTGTCTTGAAGCCCGCCTATTCATTTGACAATACATTGTTTCTTTGACAGTACTCTTCTCATCACTTTCAACAGTACATAATGAATAATGAATATATTACAATCATGTATTCCCTATTGTTTGATATTTAGGCCATTTCTACTTTTTTGATATTATAGACAACCCTGTGATGAACATCACTAACTATTTCCTTGCATGTGTGCTATGCCACTTCAGTTGTGTCCCACTCTTTGCAACCCTGTGGACTGTAGCCCGCTGGGCTCCTCTCTCCATGGGATTCTCCAGGCAAGAATACTGGAGTGGGTTGCCATGCCTTCCTCCAGTGGCTCTTACCAACCCAGGGTTTGAACCCAACTATTTTTTTACATAGTTCTAATTTCACAGAAGAGCTTCCTGGAAGTGGAGCTGCTGGGCACAAGTGCATTCTTAAAGCTTTTGTTACACGGTGCCACCAACTTAATACTGATGGTCCAGACACAGATTTGTACAACTGAAGACCCCTTGGGTCTCCAGGCCTCCTCCTTGAGGAACATGGTAAAACAGAGTTGAAAACTTGAAAGAATTGCAAGTCCAGTCTTTATTTCCTATTTGAAGCTATGAAATGACTGTACCTCTTTATTTTCCCATGCCCCGGTTTCCCAAATGGAGCTATGGCACTTTCTTCAATGCAGTGGAAAAGCCCCTTGAAAAGATTATGACTTCCCCAGGCACATATTACGTAAACTAAAGAATCCTTACAGACCAGGCTCTGTCCTTACAATCATCCTTCATCTGAAGAAGAGGGAAAAAAATCTCCTTTGTCTTCTAAACCATTTTCTCCTGTTTCATTTTTAAGCACAGCTGGAATTTACTGTATTGAGAGCTGGACATAAAGAACCAAAGACCTCGAGAGCTGACTGTGGGAAAGAGCAACTTTCATCCACTGACTGGTGCGAGTGGGTGTTTGAGTCAGGAGGTCATGGGGCAGGCAGAGGGCTCTGTCCTCTCAGCCACAAGAACTGGGCCTGGTGTTGAACACAGCATGTGTTGAACTTGGAGCTGGTAGGCTGGGCTGACCCAGCTGACCCAGGGAGAATGCCCTTACTGTCACTCCAGGCAGGGGAAGACGGTGTTGGGGTGCCTCTGAGAGGGTGCTAGGAGACAGGAGTGGTCAGAGCAAAGGGAGAAAGCTGGGGCAGTCATGCTCCTGGTAAATGGGAACAGCCCTTCCTCAGTTCTCACCCTCCACCCCCACCTTGGGCTTTAGGCGTGCATGAGTTGGTATCATTGGTCATCCAACTTTTCTATATCTGGCTAATGGGAGCCGTCCGCACAGAGAAAGCTGAATTTCCTCATCATGGTTGAATTGAGGCCATTTACTTGAACGAAGCAGCACTTGAGTCTATCACTAGACTTTTTCCTTATCTGGGTCACAAGGCCTCCAAGAATTTTCTGGATAGCAGTGATTTCCCAATATACAGAGTCACCCCAGAGCTTCTAGACCACGAATTTCACAAAACCCTGGGCAGACTATCTGAGACCTGGGAAGAAGGGTACCTGACCAAAACTCAGAACTCTCCAGGAAATCTCAGGGTCTTTGGTCAATAAATTTTGATTTCCCTGAAAAATCTCCAAGCCCCCCAAGGTGCATGACTTTCACAGCACCCCCCCAAAGGACCCACAGTTGCTTTTGTCTGTGGAGGCCACAGAGGCACCCACTTGCATGAGGTCACTTAGCCCAGGGGGTGCAGCAGGATGGCTCCTCTGATGCACAGCATTTCCTCCCTCCCGGGTTCTCACATGGGCCACATTCCAGGACGGTGCTCCTCTAAGCACACCAGTGGCCTTGCATGTGACTCAAGGTCCCGTGGAAACCACAGTGACTGCGGAGCCCAAGGAGCTGCAGGCACATGTGTCATGATGATCTCAGAGATCCACCCCTCAGGCCGCTGGCTGGATATCACAAAAATTAATTAAGTACATTAAATTGACTGTTGGGGTGTTAACCCAGAGCAGGCACTGACATCCACCCCTCAGGGTTCACAGGACAGTGAGCACTGATCTGAGTCATTGTACAATGGGTCCCAGTGGAATCCAAGTGCAAACAGGGAGGCGCAGGTCTGGCCCCTCCCCTCTGAGTCAGAGCAGGCCTCCCACCAGGGGTCCCCGAGACCCGGGTGCCTCCCTTGGTGTGGGGCTCACTGCTCACAGCAGCTCACCCTCTTGCAGGAGAGGACAGAGGGACAGCTGCTGAGGAATCCAGGGTTGAAAGGAAGGGACAGTGTGTTGTCCTTGGGTAGTCTTAACCCCGCACCTCTATTTCTAAGCAGCACTTTCTTCCTCCTTCTCCTTGCCTCCTCCTTTCTTTTCCTTTGCTTTGCTTTCTCTTTTCCCACATCCAACTCGGGAAGTAGGGATTGGCCACACTCAATGACCGTATAACTAGATGAGGATAGAAAAGTCTGGAAAGATAGGAACATCCTAAGTATTATTTGGAAA
The DNA here is from genome assembly GCA_006410735.1 of Raphicerus campestris. Taxonomy (NCBI): domain Eukaryota; kingdom Metazoa; phylum Chordata; class Mammalia; order Artiodactyla; family Bovidae; genus Raphicerus; species Raphicerus campestris. Next base: position 139,360 of record SJYW01014369.1, read on the forward strand.
GTATCTGCTATTATACATATACACATACACTATCACATATACAGATATACACATCGGAAAAATCATACCTCTGTTTAACTTGTTGACACTTTCTTTGTAGGTTGGTTTAATTTATTTCATCTTCTGAAATACAGGGAGTCTGTGGGAACAAATGCCATCATCTTTTCCTCTTTTCTGAGCTTAGAGATGCTGAAGCCCTGTGGGTGAGGTAAGTTTTAAGAAACTGAGTGGGGTTGGTATGGAGAGGGTATGGCAGGGGAGATAAGTTTTCAGACCTAAAGCCACATCCAATACAACAATAATATTTGAGATCACTGGTGGATATGAGTGGTCTCAGCTACTTTGGAGGCAGCAGTAGAGTGTAGGGTTAAAAGCACCAACCTTGTGGTCACACAGTCAGAGTTCAAAACTCAGCTCTGACATTTACACCCTAAGTGATCTCAGTGAGTTATTCAGCCTCTCTGAGGAGTGGTTTTGTCATTCATAAAATAGGTGGTCCTGGGGACTGAACAAGCTAACATGAGCAAACCACTTGATACATAACTTAAGAATGTAGTAAATGAGAGTTATTATTTTGCAACATAAATTTTTAAAGCAAACCTGCTGTTTGTACCCAGAGAAGGCAATGGCACTCCACTCCAGTACTCTTGCCTGGGAAATCCCATGGACGGAGGAGCCCAATGGGCTGCAGTCCATGGGGTCGCTAAGAGTCCGACACGACTAAGCGACTTCACTNCACCAGGGGTCCCCGAGACCCGGGTGCCTCCCTTGGTGTGGGGCTCACTGCTCACAGCAGCTCACCCTCTTGCAGGAGAGGACAGAGGGACAGCTGCTGAGGAATCCAGGGTTGAAAGGAAGGGACAGTGTGTTGTCCTTGGGTAGTCTTAACCCCGCACCTCTATTTCTAAGCAGCACTTTCTTCCTCCTTCTCCTTGCCTCCTCCTTTCTTTTCCTTTGCTTTGCTTTCTCTTTTCCCACATCCAACTCGGGAAGTAGGGATTGGCCACACTCAATGACCGTATAACTAGATGAGGATAGAAAAGTCTGGAAAGATAGGAACATCCTAAGTATTATTTGGAAAGTATCTGCTATTATACATATACACATACACTATCACATATACAGATATACACATCGGAAAAATCATACCTCTGTTTAACTTGTTGACACTTTCTTTGTAGGTTGGTTTAATTTATTTCATCTTCTGAAATACAGGGAGTCTGTGGGAACAAATGCCATCATCTTTTCCTCTTTTCTGAGCTTAGAGATGCTGAAGCCCTGTGGGTGAGGTAAGTTTTAAGAAACTGAGTGGGGTTGGTATGGAGAGGGTATGGCAGGGGAGATAAGTTTTCAGACCTAAAGCCACATCCAATACAACAATAATATTTGAGATCACTGGTGGATATGAGTGGTCTCAGCTACTTTGGAGGCAGCAGTAGAGTGTAGGGTTAAAAGCACCAACCTTGTGGTCACACAGTCAGAGTTCAAAACTCAGCTCTGACATTTACACCCTAAGTGATCTCAGTGAGTTATTCAGCCTCTCTGAGGAGTGGTTTTGTCATTCATAAAATAGGTGGTCCTGGGGACTGAACAAGCTAACATGAGCAAACCACTTGATACATAACTTAAGAATGTAGTAAATGAGAGTTATTATTTTGCAACATAAATTTTTAAAGCAAACCTGCTGTTTGTACCCAGAGAAGGCAATGGCACTCCACTCCAGTACTCTTGCCTGGGAAATCCCATGGACGGAGGAGCCCAATGGGCTGCAGTCCATGGGGTCGCTAAGAGTCCGACACGACTAAGCGACTTCACTTTCATGCATTGGAGAAGGCAATGGCAACCCACTCCAGTGTTCTTGCCTGGAGATTCCCAGGGACAGGGGAGCCTGGTGGGCTGCCATCTATGGGGTCGCACAGAGTCGGACACGACTGAAATGACTTAGCAGCAGCAGCAGCAGTTGTTTGTACCATTAAGACTTGCAACATAATAAACTGTTTCCTCTAAAATGTTTTCTTGTAAGTAAACTACTGAGTGTAGAAAAAAAAAATCCTTTGTTTTTAATATAAAAAGACCCTCTTATGAATATTGTTAAATAAGCCAAATAATCTCTTAGATTAAGAATGTAAACCTCAATACAGGTATAGTTTATTAATTTTCTCAGTTGATGGATGATACTATTGTCATCATGGAAGACAATTAATACATTAATTTCACCTATAATTTTAAAAAGAAAAAAATATCTAGAAAGGGTGGAAACACTTTCCTTATCCAGACTCTGCTCATTACCATCTTCAGTTGACTTAGATCCAAAGGAGGACCCTAAGGATGAGAAGTGAAAGGCAGCTGACTGAAAGCGACAGAGGGTGGGAAGCTGGGGGAAGGGCTTCCATCTTGAAAAAGATGAAAACAAGAGCTTCCACGGAAGTAAAGATTCACACAGGAAAGGCCTGGAAAACCCATAGCTAAGTGAAGGGCTCCCACCATGGTCCCGATCCCCCGATGGTTACTGATAACTCCCATTGTGTCCAGGCCTGGTGCTTCCGGGCAGGAAATCCCAGCCTGCACACCAGGATAAGGCCAGCCTGGGAGCAGGTCCTCTGGGGGCATCTCACTGCCACTTCCCACTCTCCTGACAGGGTCATGTTCAGGCTCCCTTTCCCAGGACCTCAGAAGCTGGAGAGGTCAGAGGCTATTGCAGGCTGGCGTGGAATTCAGCCTCTTCTGTGTGGCGGTCAGTCATTAAAGCCGGACCAGGGAGTGAGAGGGGGTGCTGGCTGAGGGGAGGGGTATGTGGAGGATGAAGGATGAGGAGTGAGATAGAAGACACGAACTTGAAGGCTCACAGTATAAGCTGGCTTATATTTGGGCAACATAGGGAGGTCAAGAATCATGGTAGAAGGTGATTTGAGGGTTGAGATGGGAAGAATTATCTCTCCCTTGTATTTTAATTTTCCCCCAGTTTTAACTATTAGTACATTTTGGCTAATTCAGCTTATAAGTGAGGGCATAATAAATCTGAATTTTTGCAAAATCTACTTATTTTCATGGTGATCATGAGCCCTGGGAGGTTCAGCTGGGCCTCTTCCTGGGGTCCTCTTTGGCATATCCTAGTCACACATTTGAACTAGAATTCCAAATACACAGGCTTTAAAATCCCTGACCTAGGCGCACCTCTGCCTGTGCATTTTAAAAAACATTTATTTATTTGTTTGGCTGTATTGGGTCTTAATTGCAGCACGTGGGATCTTCAGTCTTTGGCTGTAGCATGTGGGAGCTAGTTCCCTGACCAGGGATCCAACCTGGGCCCCCGGCCTTGGTAGCACAGAGTCATAACTACTGGACCACCAGCAAAGCGCTCCACTTGTACATTTTTAAAGGTAGGATAAGAGAACTGGGGAGAATTTTTAATGATAAACGAATAATGAACTCATACTGACTGTTCCAAATACTCTAGCTATATTCGTTCATTTAATCCTCATAACAATTCTCTGAGGTAGGAAGTAATACCTTCTCCATTTTACACATATAGAAACTGAGTCACAGATAAGTTAACTAATTTCACCAAAGTCACACAGTTTATAAACAGTATAGCTGGGATCTGAACACTGCAGTCTGGCTCCACTGACCATGTTCTTACCAGCTACGCTATGTTGTCTTCCATTAAATTGTAACTTCATATCTTAAATATGAAAATAAGAATCAAAATCTGATTACAACAGCTTTTTAAAGAAAAACATGTTGTTTTTTTCTGAATATGAAATTCATAGTTATCGTAGAGAATTTGAAAAAAATATTTAAACATCACAAAGAAGAAAATTGAAACCATCCATACTCTTGTCACTCAGAAATTACTACTACCAATACTTTATTTTCTTTTCTTTCAGTATTGAGCTAATGCTCTACATAGTATTTTGTAACCTGGTTTTTCCCTTGAACAATGTATCAAAAATGCATTTTATGTCATGTGGTATTCTACAACTTGATTTTTAACAGCTGTTAAGCATTCCACCATTGCATTCCACGGTTTATTTAACCAACCCTCTGCCACTGAACATTTAGTCATTACGTTTTTCTACTTTAATTATGATAATTATAATAACCACTATTTTAAAATATGTACTTTCATTCTGCTGAAAGAAAAAGGGCTTCTGACTGTGACAGTTGTCTGAAAGTTCATCTGGATGCAGCTTTCAGTTCTCCCTGGCTCTCAGAGAACACGGATCCTGACCCAGGCCAAGGCAGCATGGAGTAATCATACATTTAGCTGGTTAATATTTGAGGGGCACCTCCTATCTGCCATGCGCTATTTCAGGAGCAGGGGGTACAACCTTCAGGGCAGTCGTGGAGCTTTAAAGAGAAAGACTAAGAGCCCAGGCTGCTGGAATCAGACTGCCTGCTCTGGCCCCAAGAAGTCTAGCTGTGTTACTTTGGGCAAGTAACTTTACTACTGTGAACTTCCACTTACTCATCTGTGAAGTAAAGACAGCAGTACCTACCTCATAGATTGTTATTAACATTAAATGGGATAATACTTGTGAAGGTTTCCTGCAATGACTGATACCTACTAAGTGCTCTAGCCATTATTTTTAGTTCTAACCCTGCCCTCCTGCTTTTACCATTGAAGATTTGTCCATCTGAAGTTCCAATCCCATCTCTCAATAATTCTAAACCTCTCTATTATCTACTGAAGAGAATTCATCTGCTCTCCCAGCAGCAGTCTAACTGAGGCAGCTGTCTAACCTGTTATTACTTGAGTGATCCACCCTGTCAGGGAAAAAGGAAACACGAAGTTCACAGATAAAAATAGAGTTCAGCAGTTAGCCTTCCAAACTGCAGTAGACACTTGATTAGTCTTGAAACTTAAAGTCAACAAAACACAATTGCTTCAAGTTTACTCTGGACAAAGAGATTTCCTCATCGAAAGAAAATCCTGCCTATGCCCCCTGTTCTTTAGAGTTCAGTTTACATTTTGAAACACTAAGCCCTCCAGTCACTCTTCTACAAATTACATCTGCTCTGGCCCACACAGCAACCATATCACTAACGCTAAGTGAGACAGCAGGAGGAGCAGCGAATGCTTCATTCCAACCAGGGTATATTTTCAGTCTCTTTTGTGGTCCCAAGCTTCATGAGTGGGCTTCCTTGGCGGTTCAGCTGGTAAAGAATCCAGCTGCAATGCAGGAGACTCCAGGAGTGCAAAGCAAAAAGGCACCGAGGCCAGATGGTTGCTCTATCCTTTGCATTCCCTCCCCCGCAAGAAAATCAACATTTCATTCTCATTCTTTGACAGAGTTACAAGATTAATCATTTTCCCCCCTGTAACTTGTATTATTTAAATGGCAAAATACAGTCCAATGCTAGCTGGAGTGGAAATTTGCAAGGTGAGGAGAGGGGATTGCTCTCATGCATAAAATCACAAGGGGCCTCAAGTTAGCTTACAAATCTTCTCAGCTATTTATCCCGTCTTTTAAAAATGCTGCAAACTGTGGGAAAATAAAGATGGCTCTCTGTAAACCCTGAAAATGGTGACTGGCCAGAAAATGTGACTTTGAGGGGAACCAAATTCAGGAGTTATTGAAGGGGCTGCATAATCTAACAGGCAGAGAATCAAACGGGGTTTTCTTTTCCTTCATCCATTACCAACAGGGTTCTCGAGCTGGCTTCGCACTTGACTTCTCCATCCTTTATTTTTCTTTGTTGTAAAATGAGAGTAAGCTACTAGGTAATTTCTAAAGTCTTGTACAAAGTTCTGTGAGATATATTTTTAAACATATTTTTACACATTTATTAGAATTGGGAGGCCTGATAAATGTATTTATTAATACCATGGATGGGCAAAGAGCATGAACAGACAGTTCATAAAGAAAAAACAAAATAACTAATGAATATTTCCAAAGAAGGTTAAAGTTACTAATAATCAGAATTTTCTACTTATCTGAATAATAACTCTTAAAACGTTTATACTAAAGAGATTTTTAAAAGTCTGTTGG
>SJYW01014369.1:158123-192404 GCA_006410735.1 Raphicerus campestris
CAGGGACTTTTTATGTCCTTATCATTTTCTTATTGAAGCATAGTTGATTTACATGTATCATTATTATTTGGAAGTGATACACAGATGAGGTTTCAAGAGTCAAAACATGTAAGGTTTATAAGCAATAACCACAAAATTCCCACTAACTCTTCCCCATCTCCTTTATCTTCCTTTGAAGTGTTTTCTGCTACTTCGCATGGTATTTATGTCTGTATTTCTAACCAACAGGGTTATACAGCTACTTTTTAGGTCAATACTTTTATCCATTGACTTTCTATCCAGAAAATGAGAATGTAGCACTATTGCTTCTCATTATCCCTCACCCTACATCACACTTCCAAAACAGATACGTTACAATTTTTGGTTAAATCACTACTTAATGATTACCTTTCTTTCCTTCACTGTTTTTTCTATAGGGAATAATTTCCTTCCTTTTATCATCTGCCATTTTTCACTATCATAATTTCTTCTTACACTGACAAGAACATTGTAAAAACCCCTGAACTCAACTTTTGTTTTCAGTTAAGCATCTGATACAGTTTCAGTTCCTTTTTTTCCTAAAGACATTCCCTCCAGGAGCCTTCCATCACCTGCTTTAATCTGGACTAGCTAACTTCCAGGCCTGCTATAATAATTCCCTGACTTGACTTCTAACACTTCTTGTGGCAAATATTACAATGTATTCACCCAAACAGATCCTTCTCCCTGAGTACAAAGCTAGGCTATGTCCCTTTTAGCTGATGAAATGTGATGCTCAGCACTTATAGACCTGATCCATGAAACCCTCTAAGAGAGCCTCTTTCTCTTCCCCAGGGTGACACTGAAAGCTCCATGGAAAGGATGGCACAGACTTTGTCAGCTGAGCTCTAAATAACTTTGTGAAGTAGGAGTCTCGCTGCATTCTGCCTTCTTTTTATCACTTGTGGGACTCATGATTGAGAAATAATTTTCTTATGCTGTAGTTGTTCCTTTGTATAGCATCAGTTTTTATTTTGATAATGCAACATCATCTGATTTACTTTGAAGACTGAAGGGTTTTTGTTGTTTTGCTTTTAGCTTTCCTTTGCTTCCTGCATTGTCTCTCTTTCCTCTGAGTTCTCTTTTGCCATCAGTTTTGTAACTGTTTTTATGTTGAATTTCCCCCTGAATATAACCATTGACTCTTTTACCATATTTGAAACTGAAGCGTTAAAAACTGATTAAAAGCTGTGTGACCATGGGTGAAGTTTATTGCTTGGTAATCTTCATTAGGGTGATAAGGCAACTGACTGGTTTTTTGATTCAAGAACCCCCAAATCTCAGTATGGTACATCTTCTCTAGTGGGCTGGCCAGTCTCCCAAGAGATGAATTTCCTGTCTAGACTCCTGCCTAGTCTCTATGCACCTGATTGTTCAAGTTCCGTAAGTGGGGGAAGGGGTTGGAGGTCTCACCAATTAGAAGGTGGAATTCCCTGTTTTTCAAAGACTGTCTCACACTCTTCCATTTTCTGGTGCCTCTCTTGTCTCAAGGTCTGGAACCAGTCTGTAAAAGCCCTTCCCACATTAAATCTTCAGCCCTCTGGCTGGTTGTGGAAAGAAAGGGTTCTCCTCTTACAACCTTTCAGAGGATATCTCTATTTTCAGCCCCTTGTCTCCTCCTTGCACTCAGAGGCTCCCACATTGCTAGCTGCTGATCCTTTCCAGGGCTCCATGAACTGAATGGGTTTGTGTCCTCTTTGAATCTCTTGGTAATGAGTGTTGGGATGCTCCCCATCTTCTTTTTTTGTTGCTTTATTTGGTGTGCTTGGGTGGTGAATGGGGGGCTATTCTCTAGTTGCCGTGTACAGGCTTCTAATTTCAGTGGTTTCTCTTATTGCGGAGTATGGGCTCTAAGAGCTTTGGTGTTGAGGGCCAGCATGAGGAACTCCGCCCATGGCAAAGGTCATGAGGAAGGAAGCTTGGCATACGCAAAGGCGTGATCAAGACTCAGGAAACCCCCTGTTCCCAAGCATCTACCCCCAAAACCAGAGTACTTTACAGGAGCTCTCCCCCATAACCATTTCTCTCAGAGAAGGAGTTAACTCGTAGCTCCAGTTAATAAAAATTCCTGGGCATGACAAGAGTGTTTCAACTTACAAACTCTGAAGGTTATCTTGCCTGCCTGTATAGGTTCATCCGGCCACATGTGATTGTTTACAACCCCCCAACTGTGAGAGGCATGGGATGCTTTAAAACATTCTAAATACAGACTGTTTTGAGAAGTTAGAAGATCATTAGTATAGTATTAGTGGGTTGATTAGGAATTATATTGGTGAAAGGTTTTTTCATTTGTCCTGTCAATAATTACTGCTAATTCCCTGCCCTGGGTGTGAGAAGGGTGTCTCAGGTCAAACCTCTCTGTTGTGACAACCTCTCAACCATAAACAGCACAGAGATTTGGGAATATTAGCATAGGGCTTTTCTCATTTGATTGCCGCCAGACCTCCGTATCCTTAGGCACCTGGGAATATATTAATCAATGTATTTGGAATATAGAAAAGGAAATATAGTAGTTTTTGATGTTAGCAATACTAGACTTTTGAGTTAATGAATTTTCTCTTTTGTTATAGACCACTGTACTTTGTTATAAATCACTGTGTCCTTGCTATGCAAAAATGTAACTTTATCACTATCTTAAGACTAAATAGATCGTAAAGGGAACATTGGTGAAAGGTTTTCACTTGTTGGGCTGCTGTTTGCTGCTAAATCTCCATATGCCCTGCCCTTATAATGAATATAACTAGCATATAAGAAAAATAAGTATTAACCTTTAAGATTAATCATGTTAAACCTTAGGTTAAGTAAATTCCTTTCTTGATTGTAACTCGCTACACCCTCACTCTATAGGAATGGAACTTTATTTGAAGGGTGGCACCTGATTTAAGAAAAAATCACCCCTGGAAAAATAAGTTTTCTGGTTAACTGACCAGTATCAGAAAGGGCCATAAAATGTCAGCAGACCTCATGGTCAGAAGATGATGTAAAAACTCATAAGACCTTTGTATAATTTTATATGAAGCACCTGATTGTGACAAGGGTCAGGTCTGCTGACCCCCGCGTGACTCTGTATTCATCCCTATGTATAACAAAAGGTATAAAAACAAAACTGAAAAATAAAGAAAGGGGATCTGTTTCTGGAAAGACTGATTCCCCCGTGTCGTTTCTTTCTTGCTCCCCATTTTCCTGGCTGAATTCCCATCTGGTATGGGGGTACGCACCAAGCCTACTAACTCTGCCTGGGCTTCTAAGATCAGACCAGGGAGGCCTCAGTGCCTCCTCTCCTTCGGGAGAATGGAAAGACTCCTGTGGCCTACATAGGTGGTGATTAGTATTCCACATAAACCAGTTATTCAGCTTCTTTTTCTCCACTAATTTTCCTATTACACTATCCATTTCTAATCTCTCTATATATCTGTAACTAAATATGTATTATTCCAAGGACGCCGACTCCGTCTCCACCTTCAGATCACCCTGGGTCCACCGGGGCTGGACCCCGGCACTTTGGAGCTTCAGTAGTTACAGCACCCGGGCTCTACAGCACAGGCTAACAGTTTTTGTGGCTCACAGGCTTAGCTGTCCCAAGGCAAGTGGGATCTTCCTGGACCAGGGATGGAACCCATGTCTCCTACATTGGCAGGCAGATTCTTTGCCACTAAGCCACCAGGGAAGCCCAGATGTTCTCTTTTTGATGGAGACTCATTTCCCAGTAGCTGGAAGTATTGTCTCTTAAAGGCTCACAGCTGAATTCCTTCCCAAGAATTGGCCCTGGATGAAGGAAACTGCCTTTCCCAAGATTATCTCCCTTCCAGGGGCAACTGCATCCAACGACTGGTCCGTGGAGGCACACAAGGGCCCGGACTTCTTGCTTCAATTTGGGAGCACTCTGAAGAGCTTCCTGTGAGATCAGCCTGGCATGACTGCATTCCAGTTCCATTTCTCTCTCTGCTCAGCCCTGCATCTTTCACTTCCCAGGAGGTGTGGTTCCCAAGAGCTTTGCCCAATAAACCTCCTGCATCAGATCTCTGTCTTAGGGTCTATTTCACAAGGAGCTCAATGTAAGGCCCTTCATAGCTCTCTAGCTCTCTTTTATCTGATGTTCACATTCCAAATATTTATTGGCTTTTCTCATCTGCTGTTGTCTCTTCTCTTTGACTTTATGAGTTTATACCTGTTTTTGTCTCCTCTCATTTCAGTGATATTTTTGCAAGGTATCTGAGATAAATATGTGTGTGTTTAACCATAAGTGCAAAAACATACACATACTATTGCAGAACATATATATAATGAATCCCCCAATTTCATGTAGGTCAAGTGAAAATTACTAAAATTCATACCATTGTTTGAGCACCATTTGAAATAGAATATAAAGAAATAAGAAAGCAGCAACTAAGACCCTGAGCAGCCAAATAAATTAATTAATTAAAAAAATAAGAAAACATTAAATATGACAGATCCTGATCATCAACAGAAAAACTGAAAGGAACCCCTGCCCTCTCCTGGCACATGCCTCCCAGAGAATCCACACCCAACTCTGAGCCAGCTCTCTTTTCTCTCTCTAGGCGTTTGTACCAGCTGCTTTCTTGCCAGGAATGTCATCCCCTTCATTTCACTTGGCCAAATCCTCCTTGTTTCCCAGAACCCAGCACAGAACACCATGAACTCCCAACACTCAGATCAGGTCAAGTACCTCACACTTACCTTTATAATGGCACTTAATACACCAGGATTATATTTGTCAGTGACTTTGACCTCTTGAGCACAGAAACTATTTTTCATCTTTTTAGACCTAGTATCTCTCACACTACCTAACAGATAGTTGAAACCCAATAGTGTGTGTGGAATAAACAAGTAAATAAATGCCTTGATAAATGGATGATTCAAACAGGCTCTCCTGAGGGTCAGCCAAAGATGAGGGGGGACTTCAGTCTTGGGGAGAAAAGAATTGTGCAGTGAGGAATGGGTTTCCTCTGCTCAGACCTCACCCAAACCTTAAGTGAGCCAGATCCCAGAGATACTGGAGCAAAGGAAACGTTCCAGCAAAGCGCTATTGATCTGAATTGACGGGAAATGGAAGAAAACATACCAGACTGGCTATTTTGTAGTACTAATCCAGAAAAGACCAAATGGGGGTGACAGTACACAAAAATCCTTATTACCAGGCTGGAATTGCAAAAATCTACAAAAGTCAACCTCCCTAAGTGCCTGTAATATCAACAAGAGCACTGTTACTAACACATATTTTAGGGATTTGTTAAAAAAGATCTGTATATGTTTTAATTAATTTTATCTTCACAGCAGTCTTATGAATTGGGTGCTTATTTATATTTTACTAATGAGAAAACTGAAACAAAAATTTTGCCCAAAGCCATTCAGCTAGGAAGTGACAGTGCCAGGCTCTGAATCCTGGCAGACTCTAAACCAAAAGACAATACCTCCCTTTCCTCCCATTTCCCCATCTCGCCAATTCACCTCCTCCCCCAAATTGCTAAAAATGAAATTCACCCTTTTGGACGGAACAGCAATATTTCTGCTTTGGCAGCATTCCCAACTGTGTTCAGTCTCATAGCCCAGGTGTAAAAAAGTTTTAACAAGCGTTAAGTAATAAAGGGAGCTGGGAGGGAAAAAGACCCAGTGGGATGGTGCTTTTATTCCTATCCCTTGAGAAAGGAAATCTGAGAAACAATCAGAGTAGAACAAAAAGGAGAAAAAAAGAATCCTTGGAGGGCAGGGCCAACTGGCTGTATCTAGTGCAGAGCTGTCCCCTCCGGGCTTTGTCGCAGGGACCTGGGGGTCTGCTTTCAGATGATGGACTAGATGTGTATAAGAGACAGCCAATAGTGTGTGTGGAATAAACAAGTAAATAAATGCCTTGATAAATGGATGATTCAAACAGGCTCTCCTGAGGGTCAGCCAAAGATGAGGGGGGACTTCAGTCTTGGGGAGAAAAGAATTGTGCAGTGAGGAATGGGTTTCCTCTGCTCAGACCTCACCCAAACCTTAAGTGAGCCAGATCCCAGAGATACTGGAGCAAAGGAAACGTTCCAGCAAAGCGCTATTGATCTGAATTGACGGGAAATGGAAGAAAACATACCAGACTGGCTATTTTGTAGTACTAATCCAGAAAAGACCAAATGGGGGTGACAGTACACAAAAATCCTTATTACCAGGCTGGAATTGCAAAAATCTACAAAAGTCAACCTCCCTAAGTGCCTGTAATATCAACAAGAGCACTGTTACTAACACATATTTTAGGGATTTGTTAAAAAAGATCTGTATATGTTTTAATTAATTTTATCTTCACAGCAGTCTTATGAATTGGGTGCTTATTTATATTTTACTAATGAGAAAACTGAAACAAAAATTTTGCCCAAAGCCATTCAGCTAGGAAGTGACAGTGCCAGGCTCTGAATCCTGGCAGACTCTAAACCAAAAGACAATACCTCCCTTTCCTCCCATTTCCCCATCTCGCCAATTCACCTCCTCCCCCAAATTGCTAAAAATGAAATTCACCCTTTTGGACGGAACAGCAATATTTCTGCTTTGGCAGCATTCCCAACTGTGTTCAGTCTCATAGCCCAGGTGTAAAAAAGTTTTAACAAGCGTTAAGTAATAAAGGGAGCTGGGAGGGAAAAAGACCCAGTGGGATGGTGCTTTTATTCCTATCCCTTGAGAAAGGAAATCTGAGAAACAATCAGAGTAGAACAAAAAGGAGAAAAAAAGAATCCTTGGAGGGCAGGGCCAACTGGCTGTATCTAGTGCAGAGCTGTCCCCTCCGGGCTTTGTCGCAGGGACCTGGGGGTCTGCTTTCAGATGATGGACTTTGGTTTATGGACCCAGGAAGAAGGGGCCCACACGCAGCAGGGATCAAGTCATAGTGACTCACCCCACACAGGGGCCCAGAGATCCAGGAACACATCACAAGATGCTGAGACACGTCTCACACACTTGCCAGCTGAGTCCATCTGGAACATGAGTTCTGAGCATGAAAGAGCAGGAGCGGGGAGCTGAGGGGAGGAGGCCTGAATATGCTGGTCAGTGAGAGCTGACTCAGAGATGACTTCGAAGGCCAGCCGGGACGATCCTGCCACGTCTCAGGACAAGTCCCAAAGCGCCGAGATGCTCGTCAGACTCGTGAGGCTGGACTTCAAGAGGAGTTTCCCAAGCAGGGAAAGAAAAAACAGCTCCAGGGTTGCCCAGCTTCAGCCCATGCCCTCCTCTAGGTCTTTTGCTCACGTCAGGGATGTCTGTTTTCCCAGAACAGCCCAGCCCTACATGTGGGAGGCAGAAGGAAAGGACTGCCGTCACAAGCCCCTGGGGCAGTCTCCTTACTGCTCCCTTGAATCCTTCCAAAGGATTCAGAAAGGAGGCCATGAAATCATTCCCACTTGACTAAGCAGAATTTCACACTTGTAATTATTGACTTTGTGGAATTATTTATTCCATGTCTGTCTTTGCCCCTTAGCAGCAAATTTCCCCAGAGTCCACTTAGTCTTGTTCACCAGGACCTAGAAGAGTGCCTCCTATACAGTTGGTGCTCAGTACATGTTTAATGATTGATAATATATTAATAGGGCTTCCCTGGTGGCTCAGATAGTAAAGAATCTGCCTGCAATGTAGGAAACCTGGGTTTGATCCCTGGGTTGGGAAGATCCCCTGGAGAAGGAAATGGCTCCCCACTGTAGTATTAATAATAATAATGATGATGAGTGTAAATAAGTACATGGATTTATTCCAGTCCTTGGGGATTAGTATGAGCAAAACCCTCCCCACACCTCTATTCAGGGACAAGCTTTCAGAGGATTCAGATGCTCTTGGGCCCCTCCTGCGCTGACTAGGGCCTTGTTTTGCATTTGCATAGCTGGTGGTTAAAGCTCCCCAGAGTTAGAGCCCGGGTCACTTGGCTTTGGCTCCAGGTACAGCTCAGGTATCGGGTGTTGGGCTGTGGCTGAACCGGGAAGGCTGGATCTCTGGGAATTGGTTGGGGTCTGAACGATGAAGAATTTGAGAAGTAGAAGAATCAGCTTTTGAAAGGAAATGTCAGTAACTTCTGGGGGAAAACAAGGAGAAGGGTGAGTTCCTTGGCTACAAGGAAGTACACTGGCCCTGAGTCAAACTGGCTCCCTTCCAGGTTTTTATTTCTGGTGTTTGGTGGTTAAATAAAAAAAGCTTATAAACTTAACTCCAGTTAGAAAAAAAAATACAACTATTTCAAATATTGATCCCGGATAATCCCTTCAAACTTGGTGGGGGGAGACCACCCAGTGTGAAGTGGGGGGCAGTTGGGAGGCAGGAGGGGAGGTGGGGTGGGAAGCAGGGTGTCTGGGGCCAACCTAGGCTGGGGACTGCTGAATTGGAATTGCACATTTATTACTGAACTGGGGTTTGTTGGTCACCTCCCCACCCTCCCACTGGAGTTTAATGATCAAGGGAACAAAAAGTCAATTTGCAGGCATGTAGTCTCCAGCAGTGATCCTCAACCTTTCCAGTGGGCTCACATTCCTAATACTGACATGTGACAATTGGTGACTCTTTCTCTCTTGGCAGAAGTAATGTAAAATTATTTACTTTTGAAGTGGAATGAATTTAAAATACTTTTAATGGATCAATAAAAATATGACAAATCCCAAATATATTGGCGGGGAGATGAACTGGCAGTTCATGAAAGGAAAACAAGCACCCAATAAACACCTGAAAAGATGTTTACCCCCAGCCCCAACACTGTCAAAGAAATGCAATTAAAACAGTGAAGGACAGTGTTGTGTCCTTCAGATTGAAAGGATTGAAAGAAATCCTGTCATTCATAAATGTTAACTATTGGAAAGCCAGAGACAACTGGAAGATGCAGAACTGAAACCTCAGTCCAGTGACTGGTCACAACTTTCTCATTAAAAAGTATAAATATGCAGACATACCTTGGAGATAGTGTGGGTTCAATTCCAGACCACTGCAATAAACTGAATATCACAATAAAGTGAGTCATAGGAATTTTTCAGTTTCCCAGTGCATAAAAAGTTATGTTTACATTCAGTGTACAACAGCATTATGTCTAAAAAAGTAATGTATACACTTTAATTAAAAAATACTTTATTGCTAAAACTGCTAACCATCATCTGAGCCTTCAGTGAGTCATAGTATTTTTGCTGGTGGAGGTCTTGCCTTGATGTTGATGGCTGCTAACTGATCAGAGTGGTGGTTACTGAAGGTTGGGGTGGCTGTGGCAATTTCTTAAATTAAGACAACAATGATTGCCACATAGATTGACTCTTCCTTTCACGAATGATTTCTCTGTAGCATGCAATCCTGTTTGATGGGATTTTCCCCACAGTAAAACTCTTTTTCAAAATTGGAGTCAGTCCTCTCAAACCCTGCCACTGCTTTCTCAACTCAGAGTATGTAATGGTCTAAATCTTTTATTCTCATTTCAACAGTCTTTATAGCATCTTCACCAGGAGTAGATTCCATTTCCAAAAACCACTTTCTTTGCTCCTCCATAAGAAATACTCCTCATCTGTTAAAGTTTTACTATGAGTTTGCAGCAATTCAGTTCCATCTACAGGCTCCAGTTTTAATTCTAATTCTCTTGCTCTTTCCACCACATCTGCAGTCACTTCCTCCACTGAAGTCGAAGCCCTCCAAGTCATCCATGAGGGTTGAAATCAACTTCTTTCAAATCCTTATGAATGTTGATATTTTGACCTCTTTCTGTGAATCACTAATGTTCTTAATAGCATCTAGAATGGTGAATCCTTTCCAGAAGGCTTTCAATTTCCTTGGCCCAGCCCCATCCCAGGAATCACTCTCTATGGCAGCTATAGCTTTATGAAACATTTCTTAAATAAGACTTGAACGTCAAAATTACTCCATGACTCATGGGCTGCAGAATGGACATTGTGTTGGCAGGCAGGAAAATAGCCTTAATCTCATTGTGCATCTCCATCAGAGCTCTTGGGTGACCAGGTGTGTTGCCAAAGAGCAGTAATATTTTGAAAGGATTCTTTTCTTTCAAATTAACAGTGGGATTTGAATATTCAGTAAATCATGTTGTAAACAGATGTGCTTTCATTCAGGCTTTTTCATTTCATTTAGAGAGAGCACAGGCAGAATAAATTTAGCCTAATTCAAAGGCCCTATGGTAAATGAGCATTAGCTTCAACTTCAGTTCACCAGCTACTTTACCCCTAGCAAAAGAGTTGGGCTGACCTTTGAAGCCAGACACTGACTTCTTCTCTCCAGTTATCAATGACCTGGATGGCATCTTCCTCTAATAAAGGCTATTTCATTTACATTGAAAATCTAGGAATTCTCTGGCAGTCCAGTGGTTAGGACTCTGCCCTCTCACTCNTCATAGGAATTTTTCAGTTTCCCAGTGCATAAAAAGTTATGTTTACATTCAGTGTACAACAGCATTATGTCTAAAAAAGTAATGTATACACTTTAATTAAAAAATACTTTATTGCTAAAACTGCTAACCATCATCTGAGCCTTCAGTGAGTCATAGTATTTTTGCTGGTGGAGGTCTTGCCTTGATGTTGATGGCTGCTAACTGATCAGAGTGGTGGTTACTGAAGGTTGGGGTGGCTGTGGCAATTTCTTAAATTAAGACAACAATGATTGCCACATAGATTGACTCTTCCTTTCACGAATGATTTCTCTGTAGCATGCAATCCTGTTTGATGGGATTTTCCCCACAGTAAAACTCTTTTTCAAAATTGGAGTCAGTCCTCTCAAACCCTGCCACTGCTTTCTCAACTCAGAGTATGTAATGGTCTAAATCTTTTATTCTCATTTCAACAGTCTTTATAGCATCTTCACCAGGAGTAGATTCCATTTCCAAAAACCACTTTCTTTGCTCCTCCATAAGAAATACTCCTCATCTGTTAAAGTTTTACTATGAGTTTGCAGCAATTCAGTTCCATCTACAGGCTCCAGTTTTAATTCTAATTCTCTTGCTCTTTCCACCACATCTGCAGTCACTTCCTCCACTGAAGTCGAAGCCCTCCAAGTCATCCATGAGGGTTGAAATCAACTTCTTTCAAATCCTTATGAATGTTGATATTTTGACCTCTTTCTGTGAATCACTAATGTTCTTAATAGCATCTAGAATGGTGAATCCTTTCCAGAAGGCTTTCAATTTCCTTGGCCCAGCCCCATCCCAGGAATCACTCTCTATGGCAGCTATAGCTTTATGAAACATTTCTTAAATAAGACTTGAACGTCAAAATTACTCCATGACTCATGGGCTGCAGAATGGACATTGTGTTGGCAGGCAGGAAAATAGCCTTAATCTCATTGTGCATCTCCATCAGAGCTCTTGGGTGACCAGGTGTGTTGCCAAAGAGCAGTAATATTTTGAAAGGATTCTTTTCTTTCAAATCAACAGTAGGATTTGAATATTCAGTAAATCATGTTGTAAACAGATGTGCTTTCATTCAGGCTTTTTCATTTCATTTAGAGAGAGCACAGGCAGAATAAATTTAGCCTAATTCAAAGGCCCTATGGTAAATGAGCATTAGCTTCAACTTCAGTTCACCAGCTACTTTACCCCTAGCAAAAGAGTTGGGCTGACCTTTGAAGCCAGACACTGACTTCTTCTCTCCAGTTATCAATGACCTGGATGGCATCTTCCTCTAATAAAGGCTATTTCATTTACATTGAAAATCTAGGAATTCTCTGGCAGTCCAGTGGTTAGGACTCTGCCCTCTCACTCCCAAGGGCCCAGAGTTCAATCCCTGATCAAGGAACTAAGATCCCACAAGCCACACAGTTTAGCCAAAAAAAAAAAAAAGAGGAAAATCTGTTGTTTAACATAGCCATGTTCATTAACTATCTTAGCTAAATATGGATAACCTGCTGAAGCTCTATATCAACACTTGCTGCTTCGCCTTGCAATTTCATATTACAGAAATGGCTTATTAAACCACATGAACCAACTGTTAGCTTCACACTTTTCTTCAGCAGATTCCTCACCTTTCTGTCTTCATGGGATTGAAGAGAGTGAGGCCCTGGCTCTAGATTAGGTTTTGGCTTAAGGAAATGTTGTGACTGGTTAATCTTCTAACCAGACCACTAAAACTTTTCCCCATTATCAGCAAAAACAGTTTCACTTAATTATCATTTGAGTGTTCACTGGAGTAGCACTTTTAATTTCCTCCAAGAACCTTTTCTTCATATTCACAACTTGACTGACTGTTTGGCACAAGAGGTCTAACTTTCAGCCTGTCTCAACTTTTGACATGCCTTCCTCACTAAGCTTAATCATTTCTAGCTTTTGATTTAAAGTGAGTGACGTGCAACTTTTACTTTCACTTAAACACTTAGAAGCTATTGTAGGGGCATTAGCCTAATTTCAACATTGTTGTATCTCAAGGAATAGGGAGGCACAAGAGGGGAGAAAAATGGGGGAAAGGGCCGGATGGTGGAGCACTTAGAACACAAACGTTCAGTCGTGTCTGACTCTTTACCACCCTATAGACTAGAGCCCACCAGGTTCCTTTATCCATGGAATTCTCCAGGCAAGAATCCTGGAGTGGGTTGCCATGCTCTCCTCCAGGGAATCTTCCCAACCCAGGAACTGAACCCTGAGCCCACATCTCTTATGTCTCCTGCATTAGCAGGTGAGCTCTTGACCTCCAGTGTCACATGGGAAGTCCTAGAACACACACCACATTTATCAATTAAGTTCCCATCTTAAAGGGACATGATTTGTTGCACTTAAAAACAATTACAATAGTAACAGCACAGATCTCCAAAACAAATATTATCAAAATGAAAAAGCATGGAATAGTTCAAGAGTTACCAAAATGTGACAGACACAAAGTGAGCGCATGCTGTTGGAAAAATAACAGATAGACAGTGCAATAAAATGATATGCCCATCCTTTCAGTCCTTACATACTTCACACTTGCTGTTGTCTTTAGAAAATAACCATTCCTTCTACCACCATGGACGGCCACATCTCCTTCAGGCTTGTGGGCCTATTTTAACCAATGTAATTCAAGACATGCATTACTCTCTAGCCCATCGACATGTGCATTTCCTTTATAGCATTTAACAAAACCACATCTTATAATTACAGATGTATTTGTTGATTTGTGATACCAGTAGAGAGCTAGAACATAAGGGCAGTGCAGGAAGATGCCTACCTTGTACACCAGCATAAAGCAGTACTTGACACAGAGGACAGCATAGCCAGGAGGCAACATTGGTGGGATGAATAAGCACTCCTCCAGCTGTTGGAGATATGAGAAAATGAGATTAAAATCCCAGACTCCTGGAGCTGACATAGGGATTGTTTGATTGGCTGGTTGATTGATGTATGGATTGATGAATGAATGAATAAGCTTGGGTAAGTCTTTCATGATAATATTCTATAGGAATTACCTTACCTGATTTTTGCCTCTTTCAGGGACCAGAACCTTGGCTTGTGGTGGGGTCCAGTTGTCTTTCAGGTCAGTTCAGTTCAGTCACTCAGTCNTGGGGGTAGCAAAGAGTTGGACACAACTGAGTAACTTCACTTTCTTTCACTTAACTAACACAACTGGCTATATCGTACTCTGCTATAAATAGGTAGTTGTTGTTTAAAAGCTAAGTGATGACTGACTCTCTTTGCAACCCCATGGACTGTAGGCTGCCAGGCTCCTATGTCCATGGGACTTCTCAGGCAAGAATACCGGAGTGGGTTGCCATTTCCTTTTCCAGGGGATCTTCTCCACCCAGGGATCAAACACACACCTTCTGCATGGGCAGATGGATTCTTTACCACTGAGCCACCAGGGAGTTCTACACTGTAATAGGTTTATAATACTTTTCACACAAATAATACATAAACAAACAACACAAGAAATACAGAAATCATTTTAATTTTTACAGTACAGTGCCTTGAAAGGTACAGTACAGTACAGTAGCTGGAGTACAGGGACTGGCATCGAGTGAGCAGCAAGAAGAGTTACTGCCTGGAGGGTAGAGTGGATGTGGAAGATGGCAGAGTTGAACGATCGTCAGCAATAGGAGACGAGACAGAGGGGCAAACTGCAATTTTACTTATGCCTTTACATTGATGGCACAGGTTCTGTTTCCTTGCTGGATTCAATTCTAGCTACCCTCTAGAAAAAAGAAAAAAAAAGGTCCAGTGATATCTGGGTAGTAGCTTTTTCTCTCGTCATAGGTGACAGTAGCGCTCTGAATGGCTACTGCAATTTTCATGAACCATTCTACATTCAGGTCTTGTGCCTCAAAAACTAACAGTGCCTCCTGAAATAAAGAAAAGCCCCTTGCCATTTCCTGCATCGTGAACCTCTTCAGTTCTTTAGTTCTTCCTCTTTTTGCTCTCCTCTCTCAGTTATTTTCACTTTTGTTTCCATGGTTATCACTCGGCGCTTCTTAGCAGTACCAGCTATATCACTTTTACTCTTTGTTTCTGGACATTCTGGGCTTGAAATAAAGGTACTGTACTACTGTATACAGTAAAGTACACAAAAGCACACAAAAGTAGAGGATGCATGCATGTGACAGTGTACACCAGACACACGAACTAACTTACGTGAGCGGACATGCAAACACACATTTGCATCTTTGAAAGCTCGCAACTTGAAGGTTCACATGTAGGGGACTACTGTAGCTAACAAATCTTGCAGCTGTTCCTATAGAGAAGCACACCCAGATGGCCCATCAGAGCTTTACTGTCTGGAGGCCAGGGCCCAGGACCTTATACTATACCTCTTCCAATTTTTGATTGCAGACTGCTCCCAGGGACGGGGCATGATCTTGGCAGGTCGTGAGGGAAATTCCCTCAGAGGCAGTCAGTTAAGAGCACAGTCACTGACAGGCAAAGTGGCTGGGAGGTGGGTGCCTGGCTGGAGACACATTCCTGTACCCTAGTGGTCCTCCTTAGCCTATTTCTCTCCTGCTTCACACTTCTTCAGCCATCCCACACAGATACCAGCCTCTCATATCTTCAGGACAATTCTGTTGTCAGCTCTGTGAAATCAGCTTTGCGTGTCCCTATGAGCTAGCAAGACAACCAGCTCTCACAGCCACAGACTGATACTCACCATCTCAGAGCAGCCTGAGAAATGATTCCATCTGGATCTATGATGTTCAGGGCTGAGAACATGGCGGATGTAGCCATTGGGAAAAGAGAAAATTACTCTCTCAGTGGGCTGCACATAGCCAGACCAAACTTTAACTCACTTAACCATCACAGCTGAGAGTTATCTCTTCTCTACAGAAGAAGAGCCTGGAGATCAGAGACAATCAGTAACATGAGTGTTAGTCTCTCTGGAGTAACTGCTCCATCTTGGTCTACTTGCTGCATCCTCCTTTTGTTGTTGCTGTTCATTCACTAAGTTGTCCCCAACTCTTTGTGACCCCATGAACTGCAGCATGCCAAGCTCCTCTGTCCTCCGCTATCTCTGGGAGTTTTCTCAAATTCATGTCCACTGAGTCAGTGATGCTATCTAATCCTCTCATCCTCTGCTGCCCTCTCCTCCTTTTGCCTTCAATCTTTTCCAGCATCAAGGTCTTTTCCAGTGAGTTGGCTTTTCACATCACATGGCCAAAGTACTAAAGCTTTGCTTCAGCAACATTCCTTCCAATGAACACTCAGGGTTGATTTCCTTCAGGATTGACTGGTTTAATCTCCTTGCAGTCCAAGGGACTCTCAAGAGTCTTATCCAGCACAATTCAAAATCATCACTTCTTTAATGCTCAGCCTTCTTTATGGTCCAGCTCTCACATGCATACATGACTACTGGGAAAACCATAGCTTTGACTAGATGGACCTTTGTTGGTAAAGTGATGTGTTTTTGTCTTTTAATAGGCTGTGTAGGTTTGTCACAGTTTTCCTTCTAAGGAGCAAGTGTCTTTTAATTTCATGGCTGCACTCCTTGTAACATCCTCTTTATCCTGACCCTAAATACTGGACTAACTCACTTGCTAGGGAGCTTTGTCCCATTCTATGGCTTTCCATACCATCTTTATGCTGATGGTTCTAAATTTGTAACTCCAGTTCAAAATGCTTCCCAGAACACCAACCCTGGATATATATTTGCCTTCTCAGCATCTCTGCTTGGATATGTAGAAATGAACCTGATATTCAAAATAGAATTCTTGACCTTCTCTTCCACCTCTCACTACCCTCTTTCCATCCATTCCTACCAAGAAATGGCCGTGCCATTCTTCCAGTTGCTCAGATGTCAGCTTTGATTCTGCATTTTCTCTCTTATCCCACATCCAATCCATTAACACACATTGTCAGATTCTCCTTTGAAATGTCTGCAGAGTCTGACCCTTTCTTGTCAGCTTTGCTGCTCTCATCCTGGTCTAAACCACTGACAGATCTCATCAGTACTACTGCAAGAGCGACGTTACAGGTCTTCTCACCTGTTTCTTCTCTACAGCCAGAGTGATCCTTTAAAAACATGAGATCCTCTCCTTCTGCAGTTCACTCACCAATGCATCCTGTCTCATCCAGAATAAAATCCAAAGCCCTTGCCCTGGCCTATAAGATACCCAATCTGGTGCTCTCCAACCTCAGTCCTCATCTCTTACCTTCCTCTCCTCATATCTCACCATTTTTCGACTTTGCTCTCAACATTATGGCCTCCTTGCTCATCCTCCACACCCGTGTGATGCTGCTCCCACCTCAGGGCTTTGCAGTCCTTGCTTCCTCAGAGATGGTTCATTGGCTCCCCTCCTTCTTTCTCTTGATCTCTGTTCAAGTGTATCTTTCTGGGTGCCCCCTTCCAATATCAAAAAGGCATTTCTTACTAGCCTACGCTGTTCCCTAACACTCTTACCTTGCGCTCTCTCTCGGCACATCATTTGTTTATTTGATAGCTTCCCCTTAGAACACAAGTTCTCTGAAAGCAGATATGCTGTCCAGCCATGTGTCTCCAGCACGTAGAATAGTACCCAACATGCAATATGTACTAGCTACATGAATAAATGAACAGGGGAGTGAACTGCCATGGCCAAGACTTGACCTGGCAAGATTCCTTCCAGGTTCTTGGAAAAATGATCTGTGAAAATCCAAGCAACAGAAACTGGTATATCATCCCCACTTTTGTGCAGTCTAGGGATTTCCCACCCTGCATTTGTTATTGTCTAATCATCTCATTCAAAACACAGTTCTAAAACCTCATGGCCTCTACCCAAACCAACAAGGTTTGCGACACGGTACAACAAAATCCCTTCTTTCTTAACCATTTCCCAAACATACATCCATATCCACACCCACACTGAGCCTTGGCAAACAAATTCCTCACAGAACACATAAAACCAACCAAATATATTAAAATATTCTATATTCTATATTTATAGAAAAATTAGGAGGAGTTTACCCATTTCACAAAAGGATCTTTTGCTTTGGAAAAAGGGTCATCACAGGAATTCTTTAAATAACTAGTTCACCAATGAACTAGTTTTAAATGATTTTAAAATAGGACTTGACTTTAAGCATCTCCCATAAGATAGAGAAGAACGCAGTTATCAAATACTCATTTATGTTCCAGTCACTGGGCCTGCACCATTGGTCATTATTTTATTTAATCCTGATACTCTGTGACTTAGTGACTTACACTGGGTATATATCTAGTTATTACATCAGTTTGTATCTTTTAAATTTCTTTGAAATTTATAAGCCATCATATTTCCACCCCATCCCCCAAAATAAATGTTTAAAGATATAAAATATTGGGGTCATTTTGTTTGGTGATGGATAAATTTTATACACCTTGAATGCATAAAAGAAGTGACTTTCATTTCTAGCCATTGTCATACCATATTAGTCTCCCATTGTAAACAACTCTCAAACTGGCAAAAATGTACAAAATATGAGAACAAAAATAATTGTTCTCAGATACGAGACAGGAAGACAGGACTGTAATCCTCAAGAGAAGGAAAACAAATGAGATAAATCCCTCAGTTGCCTACCTTTCTGCCTCAAGTTCCTTTACCCACTGAGGTGCAGGGAGGGGGTACTCAGAGCACAGTCCTCTTGTTGAGCTGACAAGACAGTGATCAGCGTTCAAGGCTTCTGAAGTGAATAGCATTCATGGGGCAAAGCACTGGAGAGGCAGCAACCCTGCAGACTAAGAGCTCTAGACGCGTGCTTAGGGGGCTTCATGAACCTCTGGCTGCTTCTTGAGCTGTTTTTTTGTGTGGGGCGAGATTCCACAAGGCTGGGCAAAGAACAACTATTAGAGCAAGAGCAATCACTGGGGTGCTGTGAACTAAACAACTACTGAAACTCAGATGGGACTNGTGCTATAAATAGGTAGTTGTTGTTTAGAAGCTAAGTGATGACTGACTCTTTTTGCAACCCCATGGACTGTAGGCTGCCAGGCTCCTATGTCCATGGGATTTCTCAGGCAAGAATACCAGAGTGGGTTGCCATTTCCTTTTCCAGGGGATCTTCCCCACCCAGGGATCGAACACACACCTCCTGCATGGGCAGATGGATTCTTTACCACTGAGCCACCAGGGAGTTCTACACTGTAATAGGTTTATAATACTTTTCACACAAATAATACATAAACAAACAACACAAGAAATACAGAAATCATTTTAATTTTTACAGTACAGTGCCTTGAAAGGTACAGTACAGTACAGTAGCTGGAGTACAGGGACTGGCCTCCTTTTGTTGTTGCTGTTCATTCACTAAGTTGTCCCCAACTCTTTGTGACCCCATGAACTGCAGCATGCCAAGCTCCTCTGTCCTCCGCTATCTCTGGGAGTTTTCTCAAATTCATGTCCACTGAGTCAGTGATGCTATCTAATCCTCTCATCCTCTGCTGCCCTCTCCTCCTTTTGCCTTCAATCTTTTCCAGCATCAAGGTCTTTTCCAGTGAGTTGGCTTTTCACATCACATGGCCAAAGTACTAAAGCTTTGCTTCAGCAACAGTCCTTCCAATGAACACTCAGGGTTGACTTCCTTCAGGATTGATTGGTTTAATCTCCTTGCAGTCCAAGGGACTCTCAAGAGTCTTATCCAGCTCAATTCAAAAGCATCACTTCTTTAATGCTCAGCCTTCTTTATGGTCCAGCTCTCACATGCATACATGACTACTGGGAAAACCTTAGCTTTGATTAGATGGACCTTTGTTGGTAAAGTGATGTGTTTCTGTCTTTTAATAGGCTGTGTAGGTTTGTCACAGTTTTCCTTCTAAGGAGCAAGTGTCTTTTAATTTCATGGCTGCACTCCTTGTAACATCCTCTTTATCCTGACCCTAAATACTGGACTAACTCACTTACTAGGGAGCCTTGTCCCATTCTATGGCTTTCCATACCATCTTTATGCTGATGGTTCTAAATTTGTAACTCCAGTTCAAAATGCTTCCCAGAACGCCAACCCTGGATATATATTTGCCTTCTCAGCATCTCTGCTTGGATATGTAGAAATGAACCTGATATTCAAAATAGAATTCTTGACCTTCTCTTCCACCTCTCACTACCCTCTTTCCATCCATTCCTACCAAGAAATGGCCGTGCCATTCTTCCAGTTGCTCAGATGTCAGCTTTGATTCTGCATTTTCTCTCTTATCCCACATCCAATCCATTAACACACATTGTCAGATTCTCCTTTGAAATG
This sequence comes from Raphicerus campestris, assembly GCA_006410735.1. Lineage (NCBI taxonomy): Eukaryota > Metazoa > Chordata > Mammalia > Artiodactyla > Bovidae > Raphicerus > Raphicerus campestris. The sequence goes on from SJYW01014369.1 coordinate 177,730, forward strand.
TCTGCAGAGTCTGACCCTTTCTTGTCAGCTTTGCTGCTCTCATCCTGGTCTAAACCACTGACAGATCTCATCAGTACTACTGCAAGAGCGACGTTACAGGTCTTCTCATCTGTTTCTTCTCTACAGCCAGAGTGATCCTTTAAAAACATGAGATCCTCTCCTTCTGCAGTTCACTCACCAATGCATCCTGTCTCACCCAGAATAAAATCCAAAGCCCTTGCCCTGGCCTATAAGATACCCAATCTGGTGCTCTCCAACCTCAGTCCTCATCTCTTACCTTCCTCTCCTCATATCTCACCATTTTTCGACTTTGCTCTCAACATTATGGCCTCCTTGCTCATCCTCCACACCCGTGTGATGCTGCTCCCACCTCAGGGCTTTGCAGTCCTTGCTTCCTCAGAGATGGTTCATTGGCTCCCCTCCTTCTTTCTCTTGATCTCTGTTCAAGTGTATCTTTCTGGGTGCCCCCTTCCAATATCAAAAAGGCATTTCTTACTAGCCTACGCTGTTCCCTAACACTCTTACCTTGCGCTCTCTCTCGGCACATCATTTGTTTATTTGATAGCTTCCCCTTAGAACACAAGTTCTCTGAAAGCAGATATGCTGTCCAGCCATGTGTCTCCAGCACGTAGAATAGTACCCAACATGCAATATGTACTAGCTACATGAATAAATGAACAGGGGAGTGAACTGCCATGGCCAAGACTTGACCTGGCAAGATTCCTTCCAGGTTCTTGGAAAAATGATCTGTGAAAATCCAAGCAACAGAAACTGGTATATCATCCCCACTTTTGTGCAGTCTAGGGATTTCCCACCCTGCATTTGTTATTGTCTAATCATCTCATTCAAAACACAGTTCTAAAACCTCATGGCCTCTACCCAAACCAACAAGGTTTGCGACACGGTACAACAAAATCCCTTCTTTCTTAACCATTTCCCAAACATACATCCATATCCACACCCACACTGAGCCTTGGCAAACAAATTCCTCACAGAACACATAAAACCAACCAAATATATTAAAATATTCTATATTCTATATTTATAGAAAAATTAGGAGGAGTTTACCCATTTCACAAAAGGATCTTTTGCTTTGGAAAAAGGGTCATCACAGGAATTCTTTAAATAACTAGTTCACCAATGAACTAGTTTTAAATGATTTTAAAATAGGACTTGACTTTAAGCATCTCCCATAAGATAGAGAAGAACGCAGTTATCAAATACTCATTTATGTTCCAGTCACTGGGCCTGCACCATTGGTCATTATTTTATTTAATCCTGACACTCTGTGACTTAGTGACTTACACTGGGTATATATCTAGTTATTACATCAGTTTGTATCTTTTAAATTTCTTTGAAATTTATAAGCCATCATATTTCCACCCCATCCCCCAAAATAAATGTTTAAAGATATAAAATATTGGGGTCATTTTGTTTGGTGATGGATAAATTTTATACACCTTGAATGCATAAAAGAAGTGACTTTCATTTCTAGCCATTGTCATACCATATTAGTCTCCCATTGTAAACAACTCTCAAACTGGCAAAAATGTACAAAATATGAGAACAAAAATAATTGTTCTCAGATACGAGACAGGAAGACAGGACTGTAATCCTCAAGAGAAGGAAAACAAATGAGATAAATCCCTCAGTTGCCTACCTTTCTGCCTCAAGTTCCTTTACCCACTGAGGTGCAGGGAGGGGGTACTCAGAGCACAGTCCTCTTGTTGAGCTGACAAGACAGTGATCAGCGTTCAAGGCTTCTGAAGTGAATAGCATTCATGGGGCAAAGCACTGGAGAGGCAGCAACCCTGCAGACTAAGAGCTCTAGACGCGTGCTTAGGGGGCTTCATGAACCTCTGGCTGCTTCTTGAGCTGTTTTTTTGTGTGGGGCGAGATTCCACAAGGCTGGGCAAAGAACAACTATTAGAGCAAGAGCAATTACTGGGGTGCTGTGAACTAAACAACTACTGAAACTCAGATGGGACTATGAGATGTTAAAGTTCTGACCAGCCAGGTGGAGCGATCTCACAAAACACTCCAGGCAGTCAGTCGGTAGAGACGCAGGAAGCTCACATCTTAGGAGAAGGGTGAGTCTAACCTTGAGTAAAGGCTACTCCAGACCCTTCCTAACAAGGATCAAAACCATCTCTTGAAAAGACCTCGTTGATCTACAAATAAATTAACGGCCTGTTAGAACAAAATTCAACCCTCTATCAAAGAAGACAACAAAATCCAGAATTCAACAACATAACATTCATAATGTACAACATCCGATCAAAGATTGTTAGTATGTGAAGAAGCAGAAAAATGTGACCCATAATAAGGAGAACTATCAATTAATAGAAACTAACATTCCCAATGTTTTCCTTGCAACATGGTACAATATTCACTTTTATGAATGAAAACTTTGGTTCAATAAGAAGGCAAATGGTGGTCTGTTTATTTTGCTTAAAAATTAAAAAGTGTATTGTACTTTTTAGAATTTATGCCCATTCCAAATGGGGGGGAAAAAAAAACAAGGAAAGAGTTTGGACTGAGGTAAACTTCATCTCTTTGAAAAATCACTCTTGAATTATATGAATAATTTACAACTTCATAGAATTACCATACTGTAAAATGCCACAAAATACCCATTTCCTTACTTGAAAGGTGAGAAAACCAAAGCGCAGTGACTTGCTATGATGTAGCAGCTGGGTAATCACTGAGCCAGATTAGTTTCCCAGGCCTACATTTTTTCCGTGCTGCCTCTAGAGCCATCTTGTTAATTTTTAAATCTCACAGTGTTTATTATAGTTCTGCTATTCTAGACTCTGGACATACAGCCATGAACACACTAGATAAGGCTCCTTTCTCATGGAGCTCACATCCTAGTGTGAAAGGCATGCAACAAGCAAGAAAACTAAGAATTTCAGATTGGGAGAAGTGCTCAAAAGAAAATAAAGGCAGAAAAACACAATAGAGAGTTGTTGGGGTAAGAGAGGTGCCTAATTTGGTTTGTGTGGTCAGAAAAGTCTTCTCTAAGGAGGTCAGGTGCCCTGAGGTCTGAGTGATGACAAAGAGTTGGTCGTGTGAAAATCTAGAAGGAAATAATTCCAGACAGAAGGAACGGCAATTGCAAAGGCCCCGTGGTGAGATTGAGCTTGGCATTACCAAGATAACAGGGAGTAGGAAGGAAACTAGCAATAAAAACTCAGGGATTATAGACGTGCATCCTGGACCTACTGCTGATTTACTATATCACTTAGTTAAGTGTAAGTGACCATTAAGACCCTTTCAGCCTCTGACATATTTTAATTCTTTGACTTATTGAACATGGATAATGTGCCAGTAACAAGTAGATACCATGCAGAAATTTAAGAAGTGATGTCCCAGGTATGGTGTAATTAGAAGAGAATGGACACTGAAACCACCTGGCCTCATCTGGACTAGCATATATAATCCCCAGGTTCTTGGAGGCTTCTTTGGGGCTTATTAGAGTCTCAGCTTTATTAATAAAAGTGAACATAATGCTGACTAGCTCAGAGTGACCAGAAGGATGAAATGACATGTATAATGAAACTAAGTCCAGCGTTCTGCAGATATTGCTATCAATCTTCTTTCTAGGGCATATGGCAGGTGAGGCACATTGTAAAAACATGTGAAGATGCCTGGAGAGAGGATGAAAGGATTCATTATTCACACAATCTGTCTGAAACATGCCTGCTATGTTTTAAGCTCTAGGGATAGTGTGATGAGCAAGACAGACCTATTTCTCTCGGAGTTTCCATTCTGGATTGGGAGACACTGATGATAAACTAAAGCAAATAAGAAAAAATACTTGTGACAAGTAAGAGCTATGTAAAGAAGTCAACCTAAATGGTGCGATGGAGCAGAACTGGGTGTCTATCATAGACTATGGTCCAGGAAAGCCTTGCCCATCAATATTTCAGCAGAGCTCTAAGTAATAAGGAGGAGACAGCTGTGCAGTGACCTGGAAAACAGCATGCCAGGCAGAGGGATAGCAAATTTAAAGGCCTTCAGGCAAGAAAGAGATCACAGAATATTGAGGTTGGAGTGTAACAGGTGGGAAGGAGATTTACATTAGTTGAGGTCAGAGATGAGGTCAGATCCCTAGGGCTTTAAATGCCAAGATAATCACAGACAAAGGATTAATCTCCCTGATGTATAAAGAATTCTTCAAAGTTGAGAAAGTAAAGGAAAACAACCCAATAGAAAAACAAGCAAAAAACAGAACAGACAATTCACAGAAAGAAAACAGTAAATAATCCATATATAGAGAGAGAGCACAATTTCATTCATCATAAAAATATGCAAATCAAATTAATATTGAGATATCATTTTTAATCCACCAGATTGGAAAAAATACCAGAAGTGTAAAATGTTACAATAGCAATAGAATACAACTTGGTAGTATTTATTAGAAATATAAGTACATTTATTCTTTGGCCTGGTATTCCTACTTCTGGGACTTTATCCTTGAGATTTGCCTGTACACAAACTAAAAAACCTACATATGAGCCTACACAATGCAGTCTGCTGGAAGAGTAAGAGAGAGAAACAAATCAATTGTGCACTGAAAGGGGCAGGTCAACTAGATCATGGTATATTCCCTTAGTAGAACCCTATTGTTGTTTAGTCACTAAGTTGTGTCCAACTCTTTTGCAATCCCATGGACTGTAGCTTGCCAGGCTCCTTTGTCCATAGGATTCTCCAGGCAAGGGTACTGGAGGGTTGCCCTTCCCTGTTCCAGGGGATCTTCCCGACCCAGGGACTGAATGCTCATCTCTGGCACCTTCTGCATTGGCAGGCAGATTCTTTACTGCTGAGCCGCCACTGGGGAAGCCCTTTAGAAACTTACAGAGCCATTTTTTTTAAAAAGAAAAAAGGAATGAGAAACTGCCTTACATTCTGATATGGAAACAAAGTACATTAGGTGAGAAAAGCAAAATTCAGAGCACATATAGTCTGCTACCATTGTATAATAAAGAAGAAAATAAGAAGCAATTCTTACTCATTAGCATTTACTTTAAGAANAAAAAAAAACAAGGAAAGAGTTTGGACTGAGGTAAACTTCATCTCTTTGAAAAATCACTCTTGAATTATATGAATAATTTACAACTTCATAGAATTACCATACTGTAAAATGCCACAAAATACCCATTTCCTTACTTGAAAGGTGAGAAAACCAAAGCGCAGTGACTTGCTATGATGTAGCAGCTGGGTAATCACTGAGCCAGATTAGTTTCCCAGGCCTACATTTTTTCCGTGCTGCCTCTAGAGCCATCTTGTTAATTTTTAAATCTCACAGTGTTTATTATAGTTCTGCTATTCTAGACTCTGGACATACAGCCATGAACACACTAGATAAGGCTCCTTTCTCATGGAGCTCACATCCTAGTGTGAAAGGCATGCAACAAGCAAGAAAACTAAGAATTTCAGATTGGGAGAAGTGCTCAAAAGAAAATAAAGGCAGAAAAACACAATAGAGAGTTGTTGGGGTAAGAGAGGTGCCTAATTTGGTTTGTGTGGTCAGAAAAGTCTTCTCTAAGGAGGTCAGGTGCCCTGAGGTCTGAGTGATGACAAAGAGTTGGTCGTGTGAAAATCTAGAAGGAAATAATTCCAGACAGAAGGAACGGCAATTGCAAAGGCCCCGTGGTGAGATTGAGCTTGGCATTACCAAGATAACAGGGAGTAGGAAGGAAACTAGCAATAAAAACTCAGGGATTATAGACGTGCATCCTGGACCTACTGCTGATTTACTATATCACTTAGTTAAGTGTAAGTGACCATTAAGACCCTTTCAGCCTCTGACATATTTTAATTCTTTGACTTATTGAACATGGATAATGTGCCAGTAACAAGTAGATACCATGCAGAAATTTAAGAAGTGATGTCCCAGGTATGGTGTAATTAGAAGAGAATGGACACTGAAACCACCTGGCCTCATCTGGACTAGCATATATAATCCCCAGGTTCTTGGAGGCTTCTTTGGGGCTTATTAGAGTCTCAGCTTTATTAATAAAAGTGAACATAATGCTGACTAGCTCAGAGTGACCAGAAGGATGAAATGACATGTATAATGAAACTAAGTCCAGCGTTCTGCAGATATTGCTATCAATCTTCTTTCTAGGGCATATGGCAGGTGAGGCACATTGTAAAAACATGTGAAGATGCCTGGAGAGAGGATGAAAGGATTCATTATTCACACAATCTGTCTGAAACATGCCTGCTATGTTTTAAGCTCTAGGGATAGTGTGATGAGCAAGACAGACCTATTTCTCTCGGAGTTTCCATTCTGGATTGGGAGACACTGATGATAAACTAAAGCAAATAAGAAAAAATACTTGTGACAAGTAAGAGCTATGTAAAGAAGTCAACCTAAATGGTGCGATGGAGCAGAACTGGGTGTCTATCATAGACTATGGTCCAGGAAAGCCTTGCCCATCAATATTTCAGCAGAGCTCTAAGTAATAAGGAGGAGACAGCTGTGCAGTGACCTGGAAAACAGCATGCCAGGCAGAGGGATAGCAAATTTAAAGGCCTTCAGGCAAGAAAGAGATCACAGAATATTGAGGTTGGAGTGTAACAGGTGGGAAGGAGATTTACATTAGTTGAGGTCAGAGATGAGGTCAGATCCCTAGGGCTTTAAATGCCAAGATAATCACAGACAAAGGATTAATCTCCCTGATGTATAAAGAATTCTTCAAAGTTGAGAAAGTAAAGGAAAACAACCCAATAGAAAAACAAGCAAAAAACAGAACAGACAATTCACAGAAAGAAAACAGTAAATAATCCATATATATATATAGCACAATTTCATTCATCATAAAAAAATGCAAATCAAATTAATATTGAGATACCATTTTTAATCCACCAGATTGGAAAAAATACCAGAAGTATAAAATGTTACAATAGCAATAGAATACAACTTGGTAGTATTTATTAGAAATATAAGTACATTTATTCTTTGGCCTGGTATTCCTACTTCTGGGACTTTATCCTTGAGATTTGCCTGTACACAAACTAAAAAACCTACATATGAGCCTACACAATGCAGTCTGCTGGAAGAGTAAGAGAGAGAAACAAATCAATTGTGCACTGAAAGGGGCAGGTCAACTAGATCATGGTATATTCCCTTAGTAGAACCCTATTGTTGTTTAGTCACTAAGTTGTGTCCAACTCTTTTGCAATCCCATGGACTGTAGCTTGCCAGGCTCCTTTGTCCATAGGATTCTCCAGGCAAGGGTACTGGAGGGTTGCCCTTCCCTGTTTCAGGGGATCTTCCCGACCCAGGGACTGAATGCTCATCTCTGGCACCTTCTGCATTGGCAGGCAGATTCTTTACTGCTGAGCCGCCACTGGGGAAGCCCTTTAGAAACTTACAGAGCCATTTTTTAAAAAAGAAAAAAGGAATGAGAAACTGCCTTACATTCTGATATGGAAACAAAGTACATTAGGTGAGAAAAGCAAACTTCAGAGCACATACAGTCTGCTACCATTGTATAATAAAGAAGAAAATAAGAAGCAATTCTTACTCATTAGCATTTACTTTAAGAAACAAGACAAATTTGTTAAAGACAAAGATGAATAAGTAATAAAACCTATTGATTGAGCTAAGAAAAAATAAAGGAATTTGGAACTTTTTCTAAATGCAGTAGGAAAAATTTGGAATTTTTTCTAAGTGTGATGGGAAGTCGTAGAGCTTTAAACAGACTTGACAAGATCTAGCCTATTTTGAAGAGAGTTGCTCCAGCAGCCAAGTAGGGAACAAATTTTTGGGTGTGACACAAGAAGAATAGATGTGATAGTTTATGTCAGAGACCAGGATAACTTAGACTAGAATGAGGTGGTGCAGATGAGGAGAAGCAGAATGTGTTTTGGAAGTAAAGTCAACAGGACCTGCTGCTGATAGGGGTGGGAGAAAATAAGAGTTTTATATCTTGACCAATAGGTGACAAGATGGTGCTACTAGAGCTCCAAAAGTCACAGATGGGGCAGCTCCTAATGTTCCAGAGAGAAGTAACAGCAGAACTGTGAAGGATGTTAGGATCGGAGGAGACGGTGAGAAGGCAATGCAGATGAATAGGAGGAAATCAAGCAAGCCAGAGCACAGGATGGGGTGGGGTTGGGGGGCGGGGTTAGATCTCTCTCCTAACTGTTCCTCTGGTTTTCTCCACTGTGGCTCAGCTCAGACCCACAGGTGTGAAAGGACTTGAACCCAAATCCTCCATTTTCATTACACGCTTCTTTCAACTGCTTTCTACACTTCCTGTGACTGTTTCCTTGCAGTAACTGAGGAGTTTCTATCACACACGTTGGCATTCTGAGAAATATGCTAAAAAGGGAAAATCAGCCAGTCAAAATGGGGACTGTCTGCCTGGGTTAAAAATTTGTTGTTTTTCCCTTTGCTGGCTTAATAACTGAATTACCTTCTCTTGGGATGTAACTGTAAACTGTAGTGAAATGGTGAAGTATGGTACATTTCTCTAGAGTTCTGCTTAGACACTCCAACAGATGCTTCTACTTTTAAGGTTAATTGATAGGCTAAGAAACTTTTTGTTTTCACCTCTCCACTCCATTTAAGGAAAGGATTTGATCTAGACTCCTCAATGGAGAGATTCCTCTGCAGATTCTGTACTTATCTTGAAAGCCTAGTGGCTTTAGAAGTTTGTGTTTCTAGAAGAGAAGATATCTGAAGCTCTGGCTTCTAATTTTGGAGGCCGATTGTTAATATCTGGGTTGGGTTTTAACATCAACAATCCAGTTTTCTCTCTTTCTACTCTTCATCTCCACCAAACAGAATCCATGTGTTTTTCCCTTTTTAAAATTCAGTATTATTTCAACATCCTCATGAAGTGCACTGTGTTCTTTGCAGGAACTATGTCATACGCAGTTTATGAACTGGGATGAGCAACAGACCAGCAAAAACTGCTCCACCCAAGTTACTTATGAAGACTTTCAGCTCTGGATCTTGGGTTGGTCAAATGGAAGGAACCCAGTTGGTTTTTTAAACTGAGAAATTCTTGTTCTCCTTGCTCATCCTTCTTATACAGATGGTGTGCTGTGGTCTATAAAAGGATCATCAGTTCTGAGGTGTTTGAGCTGAAGAAAAGTATTGAGAACATGTTAACTGTTTTTTTAAAAATTGGAAAATGGTTGAGATGTAAGCCTGTGTGTGTGTGTCTGCATGTATGTGCATGCTCACGACCCTCATTTCTCTTTAAGTCAAGGCAGAGTTAACTTTAGTCATGTAGTTTTACTTTGAAAGTTTTGCTTTTCCTTTTTAATGAAATCTTAGAGGCAATAAACGGAGAAGGTCATTAAAAATCAATTCAAGCTGTGACCTTCTGCAGAAGGAGAGATGATGTCATATGACCTTTATTTTAAGAGTAAAATAAAGTCTACNTTTTTAATGAAATCTTAGAGGCAATAAACGGAGAAGGTCATTAAAAATCAATTCAAGCTGTGACCTTCTGCAGAAGGAGAGATGATGTCATATGACCTTTATTTTAAGAGTAAAATAAAGTCTACATAAAGTGCAGTACTCAGATCCCTCTGAAAGAGCTGAGATTGAAATTTAGACATGAAGGCAAAAAATATGCAAAAACTCAAACTGTAGATTATCAATGACATCTGTAAATCTTAAAACAGCCACTCGCCCATTTTCAAACATATTGTGTTAGGGAAGAGCAATGCGATAAGTTTGGCTTGCTTTGAAATAAAAAAGTGTCTAAATTTTCCTTGAAATTGGCATCTGGTAATATTTCTTCACTTTACAAACCTATTGTAACATTCACAAATGGCTGGAAGAAACCATTTTATAAATTTTTTATAAATGATGTTTGATTAGCTAATATGAATTTTTCTCTAAACATTTATGTGTAAGGAGGAAGAGGAGGAGGAGGAGCAAATCATCATGCAAATCACTGATTTCTCTCTTGGCTTGGGCTGCTACAACCACCAGAGAATAGACGGCTTAAACAGCACACGTTTATTTCTTGTGATTCTGGGAGGCTGGATGTCCAAGAAGATCTGGTGTTTGGTGAGAGCCTACTTCCTGGTTGGAAGATGGCTGTCTTCACATGGCATCCTCGCAGGACTGAGAGAAAAGGCAAGTTCTCTCCTGTCTCTTCTTCTATGGGCACTAATTCCATCATGAGGGCACCACCCTCATGACCTAATTATGTCTAAAGGCCCCCTTTCCAAATAGTATCTCCCTAGGAATTAGGGCTTCAACATTCAGGCCATAGCATTTCACTGAGCCCCCAGCACCCCCAATCACGTCTTTCTCTCAGGCCACATTCCACCATTCCAACAGTCCTCAAAGTCTCAACTCATTCCCACATCACCTTTAAAGTCCTAAGTCTCATCTAATTATTATCTGATCATCAGTGAGAACTGAGGTAGGTACACATCATCCTGAAGTAACTTCCTCTTCAACTGTGAACCTGGGAAGCCAAACAAGTTAAGTGCTTCCAAAATACAACAGCGAGACAGGCATAGGAGAGAGTTCCTGAAGGGCAGCAGAACATGCCCCCCCAGGATATGACTGTTGAAGTTCAGGAGTCATACTACTCCAAATTATGCAACTTTGGTATATGATTATCTTGATCTATAAGCACTTGAAAAATGCCAAAAAGTTTAAAATAGAGAAAAAGTTTACTCTGCTCTCCCTCTTATCTGCCTGAAGACAGACTCTCCAAAAAGGAACTCAGTTGTTGTAAATCTTCTCCCTAGGAGTTTTATCAACCAGGGGAGATGACTCATCATAGGGAAGGAGAACAGAGGTCAACATCAAACTCAACCATTATAACAGACTCTCAAATATTCTTCTAAGGGCCCGGTTATCTTTCTTAAAAATTATTTAATTATTTTGCTTCTCTAAAAGGCCTACATTTCCCCTCCTCTTTCCCTAAGATGGTATCTAATCCTGAATTCAGGCCGCCTCNAGACTCTCAAATATTCTTCTAAGGGCCCGGTTATCTTTCTTAAAAATTATTTAATTATTTTGCTTCTCTAAAAGGCCTACATTTCCCCTCCTCTTTCCCTAAGATGGTATCTAATCCTGAATTCAGGCCGCCTCCTTACATTACTCATTTTTCCCTGGGAGTCTCCCATGTATGTATGAGGCATACATGTTAATAAACTTCTGTTTGTTTCTGTTTTGTTAATATGTCTTTTATTAGAGGTCTCAGCTAAGAACTTAGAAGGGTAGAGGGAAAGAATTTTCCCTCCCCCACAATTCTCATTCCAAAAAGGAAAAATAAGAAAACAAAAAGCATGACAGGACTCAAGTAAGTCAAAAGCCTAAAAACAAACACACCAAACTCCATGCGATCTTAAGGACCCAAAACATTCCCTATTGGCTTGAAGTTCTGCCCTCTAGACCCAGCGAGGTGGCAACCTCACTCCCACAGAAAGCTTAGGGTAGACCTAATATTAATTACATTTTTCTTTTTCAGATAAAACTTTCTCTAGATTTTTTAAATAACAGGGGAATAAAATCAGATCTGGTTATATACAATGAAAATGGGACAACCTATATCTCATAGTTTGGGTCTTGAATTTGTAAACATTTTGGGGTCATGTAATCTTTTAAGAATCAAATGGGACTTCTTTAATGGTCCAGTGGCTAAGACTCCACACTCTCAGTAGAGGGGGCCCAGGTTCAATTCCTGGTCAGGGAACTAGATCTCACATGATGCAACTGAAGATCCCATGTGCCACAACTAAGACCCCATTCAGCCAAATAAATAAATATTTTAAAAATCCAAAGAATCAAATGAAAACTGGGACTAGTTGTCATATGTTAATGAATTAGGTCTCTTTCTGAATGCTCTGCTTGTTTGAGAAATCTATTTAACTATACCTATGTTAATGTCATACTATTTTTATTATAAAATGTTATGCTAAATTCTAATATCTCCTAAGGGCAAATCATAGCTATCATTCTTTTTCAAAAGTCTTAATTTAGTGGGGAATGGATGAACTTTTAAATAAATGCTCTGGTAAAATTGAATAATCATCTGGAAGAGAACAAAATAGACCCCTACCCTCATACCATCAAAAAATAATAAAGATCTAAATTTGAAAAGCAAATTAATAAAAGTAATAGTATATGTCTAGAGTTAGAGAAATCCTAAGTAAGAAAGGAAGCCCAGAACCCAAGAGGAAAAGGTAGACATAGTCAACTACACAAAAATTAAACATTTTATCTTGGTGATATCCATTATAAACAGAATGAAAGAAAAGATCATCATGGATTAAAAAAATATTTGTCATATACAACATATGACATATAATGTCCCTAATATGGAAATTATTAAGAAACATACAACTGAGTAGAAAAGCAGCAAAGGAAATGAAAATGTACAGAAGAATCTGGAAAAGGCCAATAATTTATAACAAAACTCACTGGTTACCATGATAATACAAATTCAAATAAGGAGGTACAATTTATCAACCATCAGACTGGCAAAATTTAAAACATTGTAACCTAATGCTGGTAACAATTAGTAGTAAATGATATTATGTGACTAGTATATACTAAACACTTTATGTGGATTATCTCATTTAATATTCATGATAATGCTAAGAAGTAGATTTATTTAAATTAAGGATATAGCTCAGCTAGCAAATGGCAGAGTCTAAATTCAAACCTGTGCATTCTGGGAGGCCAAGTTCTGTTTCAGAATGCCCCAGAATGGGGAGATCTATAGCAATGTGATTTGTTACAACCTTTAGAAAAAGAAATGTGGTAATAGATACTAATAGTTAAAAACTCTTTCTCTTTGACATGCCATCCCCAAAATAACCATTATGATCCTGGCATTATCCACAAACAATTGACTGCTTGGTATAACATATATAAAAACACCTGGGCTTAGCAATGTTAAAAAACTTTTTTTAAAATTCTGTTTTGTTGTGAGTAGATTTTAATCCCCTGGTTTTCTTATTGGTTGAAGATGCATTTTCAATTTTCTGTTGCTGCTTGAAGTAGTTTTAGAAAACTGTATTTTTCCAGGAAATCATTTGTCCCATTTACTAAGTTTTTGTTTCCCAGATTCCCATCTTCCCTCTCTACCTGCCTGGTACTAGGACTCTGCAAATCACCCCTAACTTCACCTTCTGACAATCCCCAGTCCCAGGGATGCAACTATTTCTACATTTACTAACTCTGTGTTACCTGAGTGTCTTCTCTTCACCGTTCAGCCATCCAGCACCTGCTTAACCAATTCCTGTTATTGACATCTCTCTGTTGAAATACCCAGTGTGGTTTCTGCTCACCAACAGGACCCTAACTGATATATTATCCAAGTTACCTAAGTTTTCAAATTTATTAGAAGAAACTTATGGTGAACCCTTATTTATTAAAATCTCTGTAGTTTCTGCTAATTTGTCCTTTTCCACTCCTAATTCATGCTTTAATTTTTACTTAATTTTGTCTATTTCTGGTAGTCTTTTAAAATAATTCATTTTTCCTTATTTGAATACTGAATACTCTTTCACTTTCAACCTTTCATTACTTACCAATATAAACATTTTACAGTTATAAATTTCTNCACTCCTAATTCATGCTTTAATTTTTACTTAATTTTGTCTATTTCTGGTAGTCTTTTAAAATAATTCATTTTTCCTTATTTGAATACTGAATACTCTTTCACTTTCAACCTTTCATTACTTACCAATATAAACATTTTATAGTTATAAATTTCTCATAAAATACTACTTTAGCTGCATGTATGAATTTAGTAATTTAATTCTTCAAGTCTATATACTTTCTGATTTCTAGGTACTCCTTTGAGGCAGGAATACATTTTTTAAATTTCCAAATATATTTAACATTTAAAAATTACTCTTTGCTTATTGATTTCCAAATTGTTTGCATTATGAAAAGGACCTTGACCAGTATGACTAAGCAATATGATATTTGCTGAGAATTCCATTATGGTCTCAGTTCAGTTCAGTCACTCAGTCTCGTCCGACTCTTTGTGACCCCATGAATCGCAGCACGCCAGACCTCCCTGTCCATCACTATCTCCTGGGGTTCACTCAGACTCATGTCCATCGAGTCTGTGATGCCATCCAGCCATCTCATCCTTGGTCGTCCCCTTCTCCTCCTGCCCCCAATCCCTGCCAGCATCAGAGTCTTTTCCAATGAGTCAACTCTTCACATGACGTGGCCAAAGTACTGGAGTTTCAGCTTTAGATCATTCCTTCCAAAGAAATCCTAGGGTTGATCTCCTTCAGAATGGACTGGTTGGATCTCCTTGCAGTCCAAGGGACTCTCAAGAGTCTTCTCCAACACCACAGGTCAAAAGCATCAGTTCTTCAGCGCTCAGCCTTCTTCACAGTCCAACTCTTCTTCACATCCATACATGACAACTGGAAAAAGCGTAGCCTTGACTAGATGGACCTTAGTTGGCAAAGTAATGTCTCTGCTTTTGAATATGCTATCTAGGTTGGTCATAACTTTTCTTCCAAGGAGTAAGCGTCTTTTAATTTCATGGCTGCAATCACCATCTGCAGTGATTTTGGAGCCCCCAAAAATAAAGTCTGACACTGTTTCCACTGTTTCCTCATTTATTTCCCATGAACTGATGCTGTCTCTTATACACATCTCTCTGTCATCCCCTTCTCCTCCTGCCCCCAATCCCTCCCAGCATCAAATT
>SJYW01014369.1:199790-247622 GCA_006410735.1 Raphicerus campestris
CCACCTCATGTGAAGAGTTGACTCATTGGAAAAGACCCTGATGCTGGGAAGGATTGAGGGCAGGAGGAGAAGGGGACGACAGAGGATGAGATGGCTGGATGGCATCACCAACTCGATGGACATGAGTTTGAGTGAATTCCGAGAGTTGGTGATGGACAGGGAGGCCTGGCATGCTGCGATTCATGGGGTCTCAAAGAGTCGGACACGACTGAGGGACTGAACTGAGTGCCAAAAAAAAAAAATTATATCAGTGGGCTATGGGCTCTTTCAGCAAATAAACTCAAAGCCAGAAAAACAGTCCAGACACATCAATGCAAAACTTTACATGCAATTTCAGCTAATTAATAGACACTCTGAAGCTCATTTATGGATCACCTAAGTTTTTGCTCTAGCAAATACAGAGTTTAATAGCAGAAAAATTGGTAAGCTATCAATTTCTCCCTTTATCCCCTGAGGGCTGGCTCCAGGGCACACTCTGGGTACTGGGCATTGGCTGGCTCCAGGGCACACTCTGGGTACTGGGCATTGGCTGGACTCTCTTCAGTGGTGACTCCAACCTCACTGGAGTGAGATGTGGCTTATGCCCCTCTCATGGCTCCTACTGTGTGGACACTTGCCTGTGTGAGATGCAAGGCCTGGCCCTCTGTCCTTGATACCTTTATGGGTCTGTTTCTAACCATGCATGCATGCTAAATCACTTCAGCCGTGTCTGATACTTTGTGACTCCGTGGACTGTAGCCTGCCAGTCTCCTCTGTCCATGGAATTCTCCAGGGAAGAATACTGGAATGGATTGCCATTCCCTCTCTCAGTGGATTTTTCCCTACCCAGGGATTGAACTCATGTCTCGTGTGGCCCCTGCATTGTGGTGGATTCTTTACTGCTGAGTCAGCCAGGAAGCCCGTTTCTAACCATCCAGATCACTAATTCTTAAAGGAGAGAAGGCAGGGATATGGGAGTGCAGTTTGTAAACATATATTCAATGTTATCATTTCATCTCTGATAGTAAAAGAAAGCTATTCTCTTCATAATATAAACATGTCTGGTTGGGGATATGCCACATTGGACTTGAGTTCTAGAGAGCTGAGAGAAGTAGGTGGGAAAGGAAGCAAATTATTCTCTTTCAACCATGCTAAGGAGGTTGAAATTTGTTCCGAAGGCAAATCGAGGAATTACTTAAAGGCTCCAGGCTGGAAAGTGACATGACTTGAGATAGCTCAAGACTGCTTTGGCTGCGTGGTGGAGAGGGTTAAAAGGGAGCAGGCCAGGGAGTGGGAGCTTAAGAGTTGATGGGTCTTGGATGCTGGGTAACAGCAGAAGGAGCAGAAATAAGTCAGTGGTTTGGAGAAAGAGACATTCCAAAGGTAGAATAAGCTTGGATTTATTAATTTGGGGGTGTGGTAGCCAAAAATAGTCTAGAGAGATTCCCAGGTTTCTGGCATGGGCAGCTGGTAGATGGTGATGGCATATTGATAGAGGATGCTGGAAGTAACACTGGGAAATTTGGAGGGGATGGTAATAGTAGATCCGAAATACCTATTATTTTTCTTTCCATGCCTCCAGGAGATTGACAGAAAGCCCTTGGACGGACACCAGGGCTGACACCCACTTCCAGGTCTCCTGCCACGTTTTTCTGAAAAGAGTGGAAGCTCCACCACGCCCCACTCCACTCCAGTCTGTCACCCTCCCTTCTGCTCTGTGAGCCTTAGCCCTTCCCCTCCCTCCTCCTCAACTACTTGCAACCCTGTGGACTGTAGCCCTCCAGTCTCTTCTGTCCATGGGATTTCCCAGGCAGGAGTACTGGAGTGAGTAGACCTTTCTTCCTTCAGGGGATCTTCCTGATCCAGGGATCAAACCCGCATCTCTTGCATAGGCAAGTGGGTTCTTTACCACTGAGCCACCTGGGAAGCCCCAACACAGTTGCAGCAGATGATAAATTTAGGAGAAAGGCCATGAACAAGGGTTATATCAGCCCGAGGGGAGGATTTAATGATAACCAAGCAAGACACGTATTAATAATTGATATATATCTTTTTATTACGCACAGATAAAGGATTTAAAACTGTGGTTATCAAAACTATACATCTAAGCATGTTCACAAAATTGTTGACACATTGAACAGAGAAAAAGAGTACAACAGGGGTGCTCAAACTGGCCACAGGGATTTTCAGGGTACTCTTTTTACCCTCATAGATGAAAAACAGCAACAAAATCAGGCTCATTCAGGAAAAACCAGAAGAGAGAAGTATTGTATTTGGAAACTGATAATAGTCCTTTTTAGAAAAACATCTGTTGGTTTCATGAACAACCCCCAGCTAAAACAAACAGGAAAAAAATCACACGCACGAGTCACCCAACAAAATGTGCTCTGTTAACACAATCAGCAGTACAACCATCACTCAAACCATGAGGTAGTTACAGTACAAAAGACCGGCACGCAGGTGCGCACCCCCACACACTCACAACCACGCCCACTGCAGAACACACACAGGAAATGGGTTTACAATCTCATTACAGACAAGGAAAAGATCTTTTGTTTTGTTTAGAAAATGCTATAGAAACAGCTTTGACAGAAGGAATCCGACTTTTCAAATACAGAGTAATGGCTGGTACACACCACGTGGTGAAAAGCTGTAGGGTATTACACAGACAATCTGCCTTGGAATTTAGAGCATTTCAACAATAGCTTTAGCATCAAACAAACAAAACAAAATGGCCTCTGCGGATGAAGGGTGTAACCTGCAGCAGTAACAAAAGAGTTTTCAGATAGAGAAATTTAACTGGAATATAAAAACTGTTTTAAAGAAACTTATAGGATGTGTTATAAAGTAGAGCTTATACTTGGCATTCATTAAAACTGTGAAGTATGAAGCAATTGGAAATGCTATAACAGGAAGCTAGGGAGAAAACACAGTATTTTTTAAATGTTCACTTTTTAGAAACATTTCAGAAATACTTAATGACATTCACTCTCCAATAACACAGGATCAGGTTTCATCAACATGAATTTCTTGATCTGAATAATACTTCTGGATAGTAAGACCCAAATACATAAAGGTTGAATTCTTTTCTTTTAAAATCTCTTGGCTTACATCCATAAATTTGTAAATTAATTTTAAATTATTTATAAAATCATTGGCAATGCAGCATCTCTCTCAAAAATATACATTTGAATATATTACAAAAGGTTTTAAACCCTGTCCATCTAAGAATTGAATCTTTTAATACCTCTTAATAGTTAATTTTCTTTTTAACAGGATGGATAGGGATTTTTAAAAAGCAAAGAACTGATCAAAAGAATTCACAGTAACTGAAATTAAACATTTCATATGGAGTAACTTAAATTTATCTAAAACACTTAAATATATCTTTATACACAGATTTTTGTAGTAAAATATAGCTATAAGTGACTTAAAGACTCTAGTCTTCTTTGAAGACATCTTTAAACTTTTTTATACATAGAATATGCTAAAACAATACATTCTGCTGAAGGTTAGGCAAAGCGCATTATTTTCAAACACAGGTAGCGTAATCTAAGTCCTCCATGCTGATACCTTTATGTTAAAAATATAGTTAACTGAAGGCAAATTTTTTTTTCTAATCTCCTATCTTTATTTGTAGAAATCTGCAAAATTATCAGTGTAGATAGCCTGGAAATCTTAGCCCTCAATCTGTTTTGGTTAAAATCATCTTGATCGAATGTTTATAACTATCAAATCAATCGGAGCAGGACTCTATGGTGGGTTAACAATAACTGTCAATCTCCACCTATTTGCCTTGGAGACACTGCCCTCCAGTCTCGGGCAACACCAACATTTCCTACTTAAGGCTCCATTCGCAGAGAACCAGGCACAGCTTCCTTATTTAAAGAGCATTTGGACTTGCTTGTGAGTATTTTAGATGTAAAATCTAGCCTATTCTATTTGTAGGGTTAGTTATTTGGGAGAATTCTGGTAAAAGAATAATATTTACTGGCAATCAAGTTATCTTCAGTAGTAAGGGATTTCCTCTGGCATTGTTTTTGTGTGTGTGTGTGTGTTTGTTTTTAACATAGAGGTATCAGTTGAGCTTATTTTAGCTGCAAAGTGGCATATTATTGATACTCCATTTTAATAAAATTTACCTCAAATTCTTTTTGAGTTTGGTGATATATTTAAGGCAGGAGAACTAAAGCATCCAAATGAGTGCCTTTTTCCACATCTCATCACTTTCTTGGCAGAATTGGTGACAGTGTTCAGATCACCAACAGAAAACCAAAAGAATCTGCCATACATTTGCAACTTAGAAGAGCTTGGTGCTTACAAAAGAATCTTTTTAAAAGGCTGACATGTTTTGCATGGAATCACTAATCTCCCCAAAATGTTTAAGAATAAACAACTCTGAAGGTGTAGGACATTTTCTAAATGGGAGTGAATTTTCTCTTCAACTGAAAAAACAAAAGTGCCAAATGACATATAATATACATGTACTGGTATATATATCACTGTGCAAATTCCTCCTCAGCTTTACAAGAGAATTTTGCCCCTGTTTACACATTAATTTAGTAGAGCACAGTGTCATAAATGAGCAGGAATCTACAGTCCCAGATTTTGGCCATTTTCAATTTCTATATGCTTATAAAGAAATACAAACTTTGCGTTAAGACATTTTTGCAGTTGGTGTGTGAGTGTGGGGAGGAGGAGGAAGCTGATAAGGAACTCAGCACTGGTTTTGGCCCAGGGCACGAGAAGGAATGTTGCCTTACGGTGTGTCAGGATGCAGTCCGCGAGGGGAACCCCCATGCAGCTGCCACAGCGGCCCCACAAGTGTGGCAGCAAGGTGAGAAGTGTGCATCCTGAAGGTGCAAATTAGACATGGAGGAGCATACTTAGAAAGTCCTGAAGCATTTCATTTTACATCTTGGTTCGCTTAGAAAATAATCTTTGGCCACATCTCCTCACTGGCTCTACTATCTGGTTATTCCTTTTACCAACTCCTTGTATCTGGGTAAAAGGCAGGGCTCCAAATTATGGATGTTCTTACCTGGACAAAGCAGCATTTTAAAAACTGGCATGTGTTTCACATTGAAAACCCCTAAGCCTGTGAGGGGCTAGTGGAGAAGGCCACCACCTTAGCTTTCTCACATGAATCTAGTGTGTTACACAAGTCCAGGGGGCCCGATTATGTCAGCCCTGGGTGGGGGGTGAACACAACAGCTGACGGTTATACTGAAATTCACTCTCTTTACAAGGGAACCGCAGTTGAGCCTTCTGAGCCTGGAATCTGGACACAGGGGTGGGCCCCCAGGCCTGCCCTTGCGGCGGGCGGGGCAGGCTAGGCCGTGCTGCTGCTGGAGCAAGGTGTGCTCTGCGTGCTGCCGATGCTGTGGGCTGCGCTGCTGTTCTCTGAAGCTGGCGGGGACGTGGGCACTTGCTGCCTTCCTGCTGTCTCTCCTGCAGTCAGTACAGAAAAGGAGAGATGCGTGTTACATGTGTGCATTTCTGAAAAGACCATTTCACATCTGGGGCTCTTCTCAATCATGGGCAGAAGCAGCTAGAACAGAAGGCCTCCCATCACGATGCTGTTTCTGCTTGTTGCCGTTTTGTTTTGTTTTGAAAGCCCCTTGCACAGGGAAAAAGGAATGTTTTCAAGGTGATTGACAAACAGTTAATAGGGGCAAAGACCCCCTAATAGTTGAGCCCAGGATTTCAGTGCCTACAACCTTTGAAGAAACCACCATCATCTGTACTGTGTGGTCCAACTGCCCAGCACCTGTATTCAGAGAACATCTCCTCTCATAAAGGTATCAGAGGGTTTGAGAACCAGACCTTTAAACTGTAATGAGATCACCTTGGCAACCTGGAGGCCTTTTTCTGAAT
This sequence comes from Raphicerus campestris, assembly GCA_006410735.1. NCBI lineage: Eukaryota > Metazoa > Chordata > Mammalia > Artiodactyla > Bovidae > Raphicerus > Raphicerus campestris. The sequence goes on from SJYW01014369.1 coordinate 205,647, forward strand.
ACACCTGGTCAAAATAGGGGTGGTGATGCCGAGGTTTCTCCCTAGCTGTAGCAGAGAGTGCTGTATGACGAGCACAAGACCCACACCTGAGAAATGGAGGTGGGAGGACCCGGTGCTCAGAAAAACCTTTTGAAGAGGGGGTTTAGCTGTTGCACAAGGGACTGCAGTTGCCAGGAACACCCCCTCCATCCTGAGGTTTGCAGCCTGAGTATCTCCTCACACATCAAGTACCCTACTTTTCATCACACACCCCACTGCATTTTAGCTAAGCCCATTCCTTGAGCCAAATGTGCAGGACTGTGGGGAGGGAGGAGACCTTGGGTCACACACATGGTTTGCATTTAACACAGCAAAGAGCTCTAGACCTATCTTTTCTTCAACAAAATTGGCCTGAGAGCAGCCCTCAAAAAAAATGGCTCTAGGTAGGGAAAAGCAATCAAGGCTCTCCGATGACAAACACAGCATTTTCTTTGAAAAGTCAAAGCATAAACTTCATAAACTTCTGGTCAGTGGTCTCCCCGCTCCAACGTGGGAAGCCCCAGAGGGCCAGGTCTGTTTATGAGTGAGCCTCCTCTTTCCTGTCGGCCTGAAATACACAGCTCTCTGCCGGAGATAAGCAACCCTCTGGCCTCTTCGTTAAAACAAAACACACCAGCAAACGCTCTGCCCCTCCAAGCACAGGAACTCGGCCCTTTACATCTCAAAAACCTCTGCCAAAACAGCAGTTCCACGAAACAGAGAAGCAGCTTGTGTGGTACAGCTTTCCCTGTCACCCATTCAGGAACCACCCAGTGACACACAGTCAGACTTCAACCTCTTGGTCTTCACATGCTTGTTGCATATTTGGCCCATACTGTATTTTCTCTGATTATCTATTCTTCTGGGATTGGAGGGATGGAGAGGGAATTCTGGGTCAATATTTCTCGGAGGCAGAGAAACATTGCATTTTCATTCTTTTTTGGGGGGCAATCTATATTTTGGACCCTTTTCAGTGCTGCCCTCTACCCTTCATGTGTGCATTTAATTAAAGGCGGGGACGTTTGCCTCAATGACAGTGACTTTCTGCCAGAAATCCACTTTCCCCAGAGTGGGAACATTCTTTCTAAAAGGAAATTAAATCTGTTAGCTATTCTGAATTCTTATGTCTATCAGAAAAAAAAAAAGGCCCCAAACCTCTAGAGACTGGAACAACTCGTGATCAACTTGAAAAATTCAGCCCCCTGCCAACCCACATGTGGATCCACACCCATTCTCATTGTTATCAATTAGCAGGACTAATGTGACTGTTGTGAAGGACGTTTTAAAAATACCTCTTCCCCACTCAAATAAAGGATACATCAGAAAAGCAGGAGGTAAGTCAACACACCACCCTCCCCACTTTGGCTCACCTGGGCTTCGTCTGTTTGGCCTGATAGTGGCTAAATCAGCAAGAAGGCCTTGGCTTGTCCTACTGACAGTGAACAAGCCTGTCTCATCCCAAATGCGACATGTGCATGATTAGTCACATTCAGGAAAAGTGCCAGTACTACGCCCTGCCCAGGAAGTCTGAATATTTGCTTTCCGAAGTCTATTTGCCAAATATAATTTGTTGCCATGTCAGTTTATTTTAATCATTACCCATTAAAAAGGTCTTTCAACTTCCAGAGTTTTGGAAACTCTTGTGCTGCTGATACAAAACACTGTCCAAAATGAAACCCCAAGCAAAACAAAACAAAGAAGTCCCCTATACTCAAGACTGCAGGATCCATTTCACCAGGGTGGACAAGTCAACTTAACCCAATAATCCCCTGGCTTTGAGCCAACAGTGTGCCAAGGAGAATCTTTGTCTGAGATCTGCTTGGAAATGTTGAAAACATCCTCTTTAGACTATCCCTTCTAGCCCTGGATCTATTATCACATGTAAGATGTGAGAGTTCTCATTATAACCAAGTTGTTAAAAAAAATTTTACCTTTTGAGAAATCAAGAAAAGTTTTCTCACTGTCAGATGCAAGTGGCACTACAGAAAAATTGACTATGAGAAACAAAAGTTTAACGTGCAAATGTTTCTGCTTAAAAAGCCAGCAGAGTCCCTTAGGTTTTCTGAGATGTGTCCTTTGGTTTTCTGCTCTCTAGCACAGTGACCTCTGATGTCTTGAAGCACTGACTTTCTTCAGAATATCCCTTGGATGACAAATACAACCAGCCTCCTTCTGGAGAAGATGGGCAGTGAGGACCATGGGGCTATGCAGAGCAGGCCCACTTAGTGAATCCAAGTTCAAGGAAGGTCCCCTGACCACGGATTTCAAACTTGGCCATCAGAAGACATATGTTTAGTCTTCATGCTTTGCTCCTAAAATCTCAAACCACAAAGGAACAGACCCTTGGGAAAGACAGTGAGTAGGGAAAGACGCATCTGGCACATGTTGTCGCATCTGGCACATGTGGTCCTCAGGAAAAGGGTGTGTTATAACAAGGATTCATCCCACTCAGCTCACATATTAGGCTGTGGCTAAGCCTCGATATTGCCAGAGATGCCCTTAGAAACAGAAAGAAACATATTTTAAGGGATAACCTGTTTCCTTTCTTCAGTTTAACATGGAGCTGTTCAGATCTGATTTCCTGCCACTTTTTGGTAGTTTACAACTGGATTCTTATCCCTGGTTTTTAGCATGGCATGTCCTAGGGGAGAAACTTTAAGATGTGAATAACATGAAGAAGCTCTATGGGGAAACAAGAATAGAAGAATTTTAAAGAAAAGTGAGAGGAATCTCAGTTATTTAGCCCAAAGCAGATAGTTTGCAAATATTGGCCACAGAGAATTATTACTGAGAGGAGCAGACAGGTGTTCTTTATCTCCCTAGAGGGCAGAACATGAGGAAATGAGTTTAAATGGCAGTGATAGAGATTTAGGTCACACAGAAGGGAACTTGCTCATTATGAGGATTGGCTAGTTACAGTGGGAATTTGTGGAATTTCTTTCTTGGGAGATATTTAAGCATTGGATTGAAGACCATGTGCCTGGGGGAGCCTCATACTCAACATTACTTGACACTGCAGAGAAAACAAAGATATTTCCCTCTTATGCCTATGTGTTGGCTGAAGTTTTATACCAGTTGTCTTAATCTCTTGATATCCTAATTGTAACTATTTCACAAAATCACTCTAGTAAGGATAGTCCCCTGATGCTGGGAGGGATTGGGAGCAGGAGGAGAAGGGGATGACAGAGGATGAGATGGCTGGATGGCATCACCGACTCAATGGATGTGAGTTTGAGTGAACTCTGGGAGTTGGTGATGGATAGGGAGGCCTGGCATGCTGCAAGAGTCAGACACGACTGAGTGACTGAACTGAACTGAAGGATAGTGAACTAGATCAACCTTTAGAGAAGCTTTCCATCACTATTCACCATTTTTAAAAACTGCCCTTCCTCACTTTTCAAGCTAAAAGACTTTCCTTTTGCAGGTGAAACTTTGCAGGAGGGGTGCATTAGATGTTGTTACAAGTTATGGAGAAAGGGAGAAATGTTCCAAGGAAGGAAGCAGAATCTTTCAAAATATTCTGCTTCCCACTTTCTTTCAATATTACTGCAATGTCACCAGCCTGTTTCACACTTGCACTTTGGTTTTCCATGGGCATCTTATTTGAACTCAAACTGAGCACTTGGGTGAAAAGAGTAGATCTTGCCTTCTTTCCAGTCATACAAAGGTTTCCACCTATTCCACCTGCATCTTTCTGACCCCTGTAACTTAGCCTCTTGCCTCCAACTTTAGTCACACTTTCGCTCATCTTCTTGCTGCTTCTGAATTACATTTGGAAGCATGGAGAAACTTCAGACTTCTAGAAATATCTGAAGCTTCCAGAGACACTTCTAACTAAAAGACATGATTCAGGCGGACCTGGGTATGTGCTTGACTTCTGCTTTAAGAATACACAGTGTATTCAACTAAGGATTGTTGAACAGAAGCCTGTTAAACAGAAGTTTACTCTCTAAAGAGAATGAAACTAGGGTTCTGGGAATGGCCAACACCAGCACAATTGAGGGTAGAGAAACGCAGTGACAGAGGAGGACAAAATTAACGCCTACATGTTGAATGTTGTGACCCCCAGAATGCTGACAGCCTGATCTATAACCTCCAAGAAGGAAACAGGAAAACCTGTTTCACAGAAAACATGACGAACTCAAGAGGAAAGATCCAAAGACGTGATATCAGGAGTTCCTCAATAAAAGGCCCGCTAGATCACCCTAAGTAAAGTTCAAAATCATTCCACCCACAAGCTCAGATCTTCCCTATTCTTAAATAATTCTATATTAATATTCTCAGAGAGATAAGATATTGTACCCATAAGACAAGAGTAGGACATGTTTCTTTAATTCATGGGAAAAACTTCTTGGAATTAACAAACTTGAAGGCAATATTAAAAATGCAATAAGAAACTGAAAGATAAAAATGAAGAAATCTCCCAGAAAAGAAAGGAAAAATATGGAAAACAGAAAAGGAGAATTGCAGCATAATTCAAGAAGTTCAACTTTCAAAGAGGATTTCTAGAATGAGAGAACAGAAAAAAACATGGGCAAGAAAAAATAAATAATTCTAAAAAATCTCAACAATAAAGAACACAGTTTCTAGACTGAAAGGCCTCAGTTAACGCCCAGCATAATGAATGAAAATACACCTACATCAAGCACTATCATTGTAAAGTTTCTTCCAGAAGGAAAAAAAACAGATTAGAAATCTGAACAACTCTGAACTTCCCAAAAGCAATCTTCAGAGCTAAAAGTCAGTGAGGTGTGCTTTCAAAATTCTGAAGAAAAAACACTTGAAGTCTAAAATTCTATACCATAGCAAACTATCTATTAGTGTTTATATAAAATAAGGATATTTTCATACATGCAAGTGATATTTTCACACGTGTGAAAAACATTTCTCCCTTATGTTCCCTTTAAGCGAAGGAGGAGGAAGACACAGGATCCATGACACAGGACATCTACAACTCAAAAGTGTTGAGGAAAATGAGTCCGTAGAATACCTGATGTTTGAACGTGTATGTGTAAAAGGAGATTGAGACAACTGGAAGAGTCAACAGATGAATTCATGGTGATGGTTTAGTTGCTAAGTCGTTAATACCAGTATAATTCTATTTGGAGGATGATTTCGGCCTTTAAACTATGTACATGTTGTGATAAAGCTAAAAACTTTACTGAATAAATGCTTTTGCTCCTCTCCTTAAAAAAAACAAAACAGAATACTGCACACAACTTTTGGGACCTTCATGAGTCAGTTTAGGGACTCTGACCTTGTTAGGTTCCCAGGAGTGTGAAGATTCTGTGACTCCATTCCAGTACCATTTCCACCCTCACTGCCCCTCTTCTCTGCACTGTCTTAGTGGAGAATGTAAGTTTTAGGAATACGGTTTTCCAAACAGTGCATACAGCTTTCAGAAGTATCCATTATTATACCGAAAGCTGTCATATGATAAAAGCAGGGAAATAGATTTTTTTTGACTAACATGCATTCCATGTATGTAAGTAGATCTCCACAGTTCAAACCTAAGGCTTGGTTCTGTGCTCTGTGCTGCAGACAGAGTGGAAAAAGCACAAAGGGAAATCTCTAAACTGAGGACTATTTTAGCTACAGAGGCAGATGTTGCCTGAACCCCCAAATATACCATATAAGGTCTGAGTTCCACAGCTTAGATTATTGCGGAAATTGAACGGACTGAGTCAGTGTTTGTATAGACACCTCTTTCCACTGGCCACCGCATTATGATCTTTTCATCTAAATTTGCTGCTGGCTGATCCAGGTAATAAACAGAGAGGGTTCTCAATAAGAAACTACCACTTGGTCCTGCATTAAATCTTTCTTTCTTGCGTGATGCTGGTATTCCTTAGGAGTGGTCTTTAAAGTGAACCAGAGGCTACAGCTTTTAATAAAAAGTCACTTCAAGCTGTGATGCTAACAGGTTTAGAATCCAAATGACTAGAGTTTAGAGTCCAAGTGTCTATAAAGTCTTTCAGCTTCCAAATGAGCCTAATTTATTTTGCTGGAAACCATCACAGGGAGGGCTTTGTTTTTAAATCTACTTATAAATCCATTTCTATATTAACAAAACCTGAAAACTCCTTAAGTCTCTGTTTTTGGGGAGAAGGAAACAGTAACAGCACATCTCAGAATTTAATGAGCAGCAATGCATGTCATAAAGCCAGGTTTTGCTCTTTCCCAGGTTTGTCAGTGTATCTGTGGACAAGAGTTTGAGATTATCAGAGGGAATTCAGTGGGGTTTGTTCCCACAGTGACACCATTTGGTTGCCCTTTTTTGCTTTGAGCTGGCTTCCTGGCCCTCCTGGCCTGAGATCAGATTTCAGAGTTTGGGAACACAGCTCTATTACCAAGGCCAGTCATGATCAGCAGGTATGTGGTAAGCATCTGTGGGTGACTACCTTGTAGAAATCTTCAGGGCTACAGAGTCATCTTGGAGTACTTTCAGGTTCATTCCTAATATATATAGCATAAGCTTCCAAGAACTCTAGAACTTTACAGCCATGCAGGAGAATGGGGAAAGTTGCAAAGAACTGTGAGTCTGAGATTTGGATGTGTTAGTACTCCTGTAACAGAATTATTCACTCAAAGACGCTCCTCTGCTAAACATTGTCCCTTCCACTGCTTGTGTAAGCTGTTCATGAAGAACAACATTTCTAAATGGATTCACAGATGTCCATATATCCTCAGTCTAACACTTAGACTTATTTCCTTTTGCTCACATGAAACAGACAGTCGACCCTTAGACAACGTGGGCTCTGCATATAACTGATAGTCTGCCTTCTGCATCCCAAATTCTTCTGCATCTGCAGATTCTACCAACCTTGGACCATGACAGCAGTATTTACTCTTTAAAAATAATGGCATATAACACACACTGTTTAAGAGTAACTGGCTTCATTCAAAGGTTGTTGATTAGGAACAATAATCTAAGGACTTAAAGCCGTACTGTTAAACTCCTAAAATTTGCTTTGGACTGTGTGACTTTCCTATGCTTGGCACCATAGGGTTCATTCTGCTCCTTCTGTCATAATTTAAAATAACTCAGAGAATGAAGTATTTGAAGGGAAGATTCTGAGGAGGATTAAGATATGACTTCTCAAAACACCCTTCCATACTTCTCTTTCCTTGAAAGCAGTCATTGCTTCAGCTTGGCCAGTTAGACAGCCCAAGGGTAAAGCTAAAGATCGTGGTGTGCACTGGTTCAATGGAAAATAAATGAAACTCACAGCCATCTGTGCCTGCCACTATCTGACTGATCAATTCAGCACCTTATCCAGGTTCACAGTGTAAATAAGCATTTAAAAACAGACAATACCAACTAGCTTGCTAGACATGTCTCAAAACGCATGTCTTTCCTTCCCATATTTACAAGGAACCTAAGAAAGAAGTTATGAAACAGCAATCCATTTGCTCCTTCCTCTTGCACTACAGATACCCCAAGCCTGGCTTGCATTCTGTCTTGGGGTCAGAACAAGTTTTCTTTCTGTTCAGGCCAGAATACTTCTACCTTGGGACTGAGGGGAAAGGGGCAGGAAGAAAGGCACATGATAATCTTTAGGGGTGGAAGAACATAACTTGAAAACAAAGTGCTTTGTTTTACTATTTCTATTTACAATTCATGAAAAAATACTTTAAAATTTTAAATAACTTTCAAGAAAGAAAAGAGAATTCAGTGTTTATCAAAGAAGAGATAGTATGGGTTTAAAAAAGGTTGAGAAAGTCTGGTTTAAGCCATTGATTAGGGCCTCTGGTGGACAGTGCTCAGCATCTTAGCAGATGTGGTAATGAAATCTTGGCTTCCTCGCTTACTTCCTGTCCATTTATATGTCTATTCTGAAGTTTTCAACTTTGGATGAATGGTTTGTTTCCAGTTTGTCTACATTAACTTTCTTTAATTAAGTCCTAACCACAAAATAGTTTTATTAGAAGCTAAACTTCAGCAACATCTCAAATACAATTAACGCAGTTTAAACATTCCCTTTCTACAACTGCTTAAAACAAATTATAGTTTTGCAAAACCCAGTTCATGCCAAATATGTAAATGTGAAAATGGTGGGAATGAACTTTCTCTCTCTTTTGTTCATTATTTCATCCATTCATCCATGCAAAGAAACACCAAATGCCTATAGTGTGCCAGGCACACAGGATGTGCACCATCTGACAGGCAACAGTCACACTAACCTGTGTGAGAATAGATGTACCACAAGGCCCCCGTCAGCAGTGCTCCAATCACAAATGCTGCGAATGCAATGCCCATCACGGTTAGGGTGTCCAGACCATGGAAAATCTCTATAATGATAAGAAACCAATGCATGCTTTGAGTGAATCAGCATCACATGCTACAATTTTATATTTGTTTCGCAAGTATCATCAGAAAGGCTGAGAACCAACTAACAAACTCTGAGGATAAAAAGTGGATTCCAACAAAATACACTATATTTGTAACTTGCAAATATTTTCTCAAAAGAAAAATGAAATTCTCAGATTTCCAAGATACTTTCAGTTTGCAATCTACTTTGAGCATCAAACTTACTAAAAAGTCAGATTTGTCAACTCTGTAAAACTTTAGGCCTGTGGTTCATTGCCTCAGTCTGAGGATATACTATTTGAACAGTAAAGGGGCTTGGAAATCAAAGTTCAAGACGCTTGGGAAAATAAGGTAAACTTCCATTATCAAAATCTGGCTTCTTATTTGTGGAACGTTGAGACCCTACACAAAATACAATGAGACACTACACAGAAACCACAAGCCAAATATTTTACAAACATACTTCACATATTTCCATGAACATTTAAAACATGAAAGATAAGAGGAAGGAAAGCGGTGAGAAGGAGAAAACGTAGAACATAACTTTCACTGATCTCACATTTAAACCCTCCATCTCAATAATTACCTATTGTGTCATTTAACACAACCTACTTTTTAATACTTTTCCAACCATGACCTTTCTATGAGGGGAATTGAAATACTCCTCAGCCGGGAGTGACATCAATTTTATGGTCAGCAAAACATATAAATAGAATCAATTTGGCAAAGATTTTTACATTTGAAATTAATTCCAGGCCATAGATATAGAACATTTCCTTTCGTTTAAGAGAATTACTTTCTTTGAATCATTTATAAAAAGTAAAGATCAGTTTCTAAGAGAAAGAGGTTTTCAGTAGAATAAAATTTCTAAAGTTTCTCTTTAAAAAAAAAAAAATTAATTAAAGGACAGGTTCTCTCCATTACTTCAATACTGTTTCTGTGCTCCTCTCCAGCCAGAAGTGACTCCAGCTGATCTCTATGTAAATTCAATCACTTTGCCTTTCAGCTCACTTCAGTGTAAGATACATGTGTAGATAAATGTGACTCTGGAGCAGTCCCAGCACTCAAAAGGGCTCAGGAAAAGTATGACATTGTGGAGAAGATTCTGAAAGATCCAAAGTCCCAAGTTCTGGTTCCTATCCCTCTAGCCATGTGCCCCATAGTGTTCATTTAACTTCTAAAAACTGGGACAGCACTATCTTACCTTCCGAAGGCAGGGGGTAAACAAAAGGAGTTTGCAAAGGGGCTGGGGGTCCCCTAGGAGGAAAAAGAACTGGGAAGGACATTATGAAGGTTAGGACAAACCAAGCCATAAACCTAATTTAATTTAGTCTGTAGGACAGATATTAAAAGATGTCTTTTCATGCCTACAGATGAAAAGTAGGGCGTGATTGAAAGTTTTGAGTGAAAATACACTAAAGTTCTAAAAACGGAGGTGTCATTTATGAGAATCTCAGACTAGGGGAGTATAGAAGAATGTGTCCATCTGCGTCTCTTTCTGGGTTCATAATACTGTTCCATGCTATTGTTAAAATAAATATTCTTAATAGAACGGTTTATAAAGTATTTAGCATAAAGAAACTCTCCAGGCTAATTCTTATGTATACGTGATGGAATTAGCCATGGAGACTAAATCTGGAATGTCTTAAGGTGGAAAAAAAGTAAAGCTTCTCCCTACAGGCAACATTATCTAGATGAGTTCTGGGTGCACAGCCAGAAAGCCTAGGCTCTAGTCCTGCCTCAGTGCCAATTATAACCGTGGGGAAGTCATTGAAACACTTCTGGGTCAGAGTTTTCTTCTGTATAAGCAATGAAATTGCCCCAGATAATTTTCAACGTATCATTTTGTAGCAGTTGGTCTCTCTCTGTCTTCCAAGTGTTCTCAACACCCCTTGGACTAGTGATTGCCTTAATCGTACAGTAACTAGTTCCTTCAGCACTGCCTCTCTGAGCAGGAAGATAGTTGATGATACAAAAAGAAAACCACTCCCATAGCTGTCTGTTAAGTCTTTCAGATCATAGCCACTAAAGGTAGGTAAATGATGAACTTCTCCAAAATTAAGAAGCTACTACATTCCATTAAGGTGATACATACCAATGGGTCAACAAATTCATATTTTAAAATGGCAACAGTAGAGAGGAAAAAAGAAAGGAGAATACAGGAAAGGGAAAAGAAAGTACGAGAAAAAAGGGGTGAGGGAGAATGAGAGCAGAAGTCTCCTTATCAAAACTCAGGGTCTGGCAAATGCTCCATAACCAACTCATTCTTATAAAAGCCCAGGAGGCTTTATTTCAAAACAGTTGCATAAAGACTTACGTGGAGTAATTGGAATCGGTTCCTTAATACTTGGACCTGTTTCTGAAACAAAAACATAAATCACGATGCATTCTACAGAGAAACCAAGGTCTAAGCAAGAGGTTATCAAAATCTCAGTAGAGGCTGACATTCTTCTATTTGTGAATACTTATTTTGTGACAAGTCTGTCAATTATTCTATTTAGATATCAAGACTGTAACATGGATTACTCTGAAATTTTAAGCACTGTACTTTGTTAATGATCAATTGTATACTTTCTCTAACCTGCAAAAAAAAACCTGAAAGCAAACACCTAAACATAAGAAATTTGAGTCTGATAATTCACACATGTATGAATCACACATGTATGACCCAGGGTTCAATCCCTGGGTCAGGAAGATGCTCTGGAGAAGGAAACGGCAATCCACTCCAGTACTATTGCCTGGAAAATCCCATGGACAGAGGAGCTTGGTAAGCTACAGTCCATGGCGACGCAAAGAGTCGGACCCGACTGAGCGACTTCACTTTCACTTTCTGTATTTATAAAAGCATGCAGTATCTTTAAGTATCATGTTCCTCCAGTATATTTAATATTATTCCACTTTCAAAAAGTCTTCTAACATATACACAGATTGTAAAAGCGTCTTTTCTCCTCCTACCAGTGTTGTCCTATAGTTCAGCTCCTCTTCATGCATCTGCACTATTACAAAGCTTCTCTAACTGGTCTCCTGGTCTCCACTACTGCACCCAACCCAAATGTTTCCTCCCCAATATGTGCCCCCAGAATGACTTTTGCAGAGTTCAGGGCTGATTATATTATTGCCCTGATTAAACCATTCAATGCTTTCCCTTCCTTTACGGGAAAAATGTCCAAACTCTCGAGCATGGCACAGAGTGATCTGCCTTCCTCTCCCCACCTCTCTCCAGCCTCCTTTCCTATTGGTTCCTCACCCACGCTGGGCTCCTCAAAGTTAAGTTCCCCCACTTCTCCAGGCGGTTCCATGTCATAACAAGTTGCAAGCCATTCCCTCAAGTACCCTCCCCACGTGACCTGCTCTGCTGGCATTTTCAGGGAAGGCATTCTCTGACTCTCTCACAGCCCCATACCCACCCCAGCAGGGCAAACCTCTCCCACTTTTGTTCATCGTCTCCCTCTGTTGTTATAAAGGTGCCACATCACATCTGAATTCTCTTAATCTTTTCCACCCCCCGGGCAGAGCCTGGTTCTTATTCATCTGCAGACCNATGGTCAGCAAAACATATAAATAGAATCAATTTGGCAAAGATTTTTACATTTGAAATTAATTCCAGGCCATAGATATAGAACATTTCCTTTCGTTTAAGAGAATTACTTTCTTTGAATCATTTATAAAAAGTAAAGATCAGTTTCTAAGAGAAAGAGGTTTTCAGTAGAATAAAATTTCTAAAGTTTCTCTTTAAAAAAAAAAAAATTAATTAAAGGACAGGTTCTCTCCATTACTTCAATACTGTTTCTGTGCTCCTCTCCAGCCAGAAGTGACTCCAGCTGATCTCTATGTAAATTCAATCACTTTGCCTTTCAGCTCACTTCAGTGTAAGATACATGTGTAGATAAATGTGACTCTGGAGCAGTCCCAGCACTCAAAAGGGCTCAGGAAAAGTATGACATTGTGGAGAAGATTCTGAAAGATCCAAAGTCCCAAGTTCTGGTTCCTATCCCTCTAGCCATGTGCCCCATAGTGTTCATTTAACTTCTAAAAACTGGGACAGCACTATCTTACCTTCCGAAGGCAGGGGGTAAACAAAAGGAGTTTGCAAAGGGGCTGGGGGTCCCCTAGGAGGAAAAAGAACTGGGAAGGACATTATGAAGGTTAGGACAAACCAAGCCATAAACCTAATTTAATTTAGTCTGTAGGACAGATATTAAAAGATGTCTTTTCATGCCTACAGATGAAAAGTAGGGCGTGATTGAAAGTTTTGAGTGAAAATACACTAAAGTTCTAAAAACGGAGGTGTCATTTATGAGAATCTCAGACTAGGGGAGTATAGAAGAATGTGTCCATCTGCGTCTCTTTCTGGGTTCATAATACTGTTCCATGCTATTGTTAAAATAAATATTCTTAATAGAACGGTTTATAAAGTATTTAGCATAAAGAAACTCTCCAGGCTAATTCTTATGTATACGTGATGGAATTAGCCATGGAGACTAAATCTGGAATGTCTTAAGGTGGAAAAAAAGTAAAGCTTCTCCCTACAGGCAACATTATCTAGATGAGTTCTGGGTGCACAGCCAGAAAGCCTAGGCTCTAGTCCTGCCTCAGTACCAATTATAACTGTGGGGAAGTCATTGAAACACTTCTGGGTCAGAGTTTTCTTCTGTATAAGCAATGAAATTGCCCCAGATAATTTTCAACGTATCATTTTGTAGCAGTTGGTCTCTCTCTGTCTTCCAAGTGTTCTCAACACCCCTTGGACTAGTGATTGCCTTAATCGTACAGTAACTAGTTCCTTCAGCACTGCCTCTCTGAGCAGGAAGATAGTTGATGATACAAAAAGAAAACCACTCCCATAGCTGTCTGTTAAGTCTTTCAGATCATAGCCACTAAAGGTAGGTAAATGATGAACTTCTCCAAAATTAAGAAGCTACTACATTCCATTAAGGTGATACATACCAATGGGTCAACAAATTCATATTTTAAAATGGCAACAGTAGAGAGGAAGAAAGAAAGGAGAATACAGGAAAGGGAAAAGAAAGTACGAGAAAAAAGGGGTGAGGGAGAATGAGAGCAGAAGTCTCCTTATCAAAACTCAGGGTCTGGCAAATGCTCCATAACCAACTCATTCTTATAAAAGCCCAGGAGGCTTTATTTCAAAACAGTTGCATAAAGACTTACGTGGAGTAATTGGAATCGGTTCCTTAATACTTGGACCTGTTTCTGAAACAAAAACATAAATCACGATGCATTCTACAGAGAAACCAAGGTCTAAGCAAGAGGTTATCAAAATCTCAGTAGAGGCTGACATTCTTCTATTTGTGAATACTTATTTTGTGACAAGTCTGTCAATTATTCTATTTAGATATCAAGACTGTAACATGGATTACTCTGAAATTTTAAGCACTGTACTTTGTTAATGATCAATTGTATACTTTCTCTAACCTGCAAAAAAAAACCTGAAAGCAAACACCTAAACATAAGAAATTTGAGTCTGATAATTCACACATGTATGAATCACACATGTATGACCCAGGGTTCAATCCCTGGGTCAGGAAGATGCTCTGGAGAAGGAAACGGCAATCCACTCCAGTACTATTGCCTGGAAAATCCCATGGACAGAGGAGCTTGGTAAGCTACAGTCCATGGCGACGCAAAGAGTCGGACCCGACTGAGCGACTTCACTTTCACTTTCTGTATTTATAAAAGCATGCAGTATCTTTAAGTATCATGTTTCTCCAGTATATTTAATATTATTCCACTTTCAAAAAGTCTTCTAACATATACACAGATTGTAAAAGCGTCTTTTCTCCTCCTACCAGTGTTGTCCTATAGTTCAGCTCCTCTTCATGCATCTGCACTATTACAAAGCTTCTCTAACTGGTCTCCTGGTCTCCACTACTGCACCCAACCCAAATGTTTCCTCCCCAATATGTGCCCCCAGAATGACTTTTGCAGAGTTCAGGGCTGATTATATTATTGCCCTGATTAAACCATTCAATGCTTTCCCTTCCTTTACGGGAAAAATGTCCAAACTCTCGAGCATGGCACAGAGTGATCTGCCTTCCTCTCCCCACCTCTCTCCAGCCTCCTTTCCTATTGGTTCCTCACCCACGCTGGGCTCCTCAAAGTTAAGTTCCCCCACTTCTCCAGGCGGTTCCATGTCATAACAAGTTGCAAGCCATTCCCTCAAGTACCCTCCCCACATGACCTGCTCTGCTGGCATTTTCAGGGAAGGCATTCTCTGACTCTCTCACAGCCCCATACCCACCCCAGCAGGGCAAACCTCTCCCACTTTTGTTCATCGTCTCCCTCTGTTGTTATAAAGGTGCCACATCACATCTGAATTCTCTTAATCTTTTCCACCCCCCGGGCAGAGCCTGGTTCTTATTCATCTGCAGACCCTCAGGGCTTGGCCGGGAATAGAAGAGCCTTTACCAGAAAGCTTAGTGAAGGTCAGTTAGAATGTTGCTGTACTTTTTGATTCATCAGGCTTCCCTGATGGTTCAGACGGTAAAGAATTCGCCTGCAACGCAGACTTGTTTTTGATCCCTAGGTCGGGAAGATCCTCTGGAGAAGGGAATGGCAATCCACTCCAGTCTTCTTGCCTGGAGAATTCCATGGACAGAGGAGCCTGGCGGGCTGCAGTCCATGGAGTCACAAAGAGTTGGACATGACTGAAGAGACTTAGCATGCACACAATTTTGTAAACAGAGGCAATAGCGGAATTTTGGAATGAGACTGTTTGANAAAGTCACTCAGTTGTGTCCAGCTCTTTGCGACTCTATGGGACTATACAGTCCATGGAATTCTCTAGGCTAGAATACTGGAGTGGGTAGCCTTTCCCTTCTCCAGGGGATCTTCCCAACCCAGGGATCAAACCCAGGTCTCTCGCATTGCAGGTGGATTCTTTACCAGCTGAGCCACAAGGGAAGCCCAAGAATCCTGGAGTGGATAGCCTATCCCTTCTCCAGTGGCTTCCTGACCCAGAAATCGAACCAGGGTCTCCTGCCCTGCTATCAGGCACTTGATAAATGTGTGCTAAATTCAGGAAGAAGGAAGATCGGACCCAGGTCTTTACACGAACAACTTAGGCAAGAGCACATACTTTCTTCCCCAAACTAAAAGGGCCTTTTATATCATATATTACAACAAGATACTTTAGAAAAATGAAGCTTTAAAAAGCCATCAAACATAAGCTAAAGAAAAAAAAACACTGCCTCATGAGTTNTTTTTGTACAAGTGAACTAAAAATGAATTTTATATTTGTAAATCATTGAAAAAAATCAAAATATTTCATGGCATGTGAAAATTATACACAATATAAATCTATTCGTAAAGATGTATTTGAACATAATGAGGCTCATTCATTTATATCCTGTCCACGGCCACTCTTAGGCTGCAACAGCAGTTAAGTAGCTGAGGCAGGGACTCCATAAGCCACAACTGGACATAGTCACCATCTGGCTCTTTATAGAAAAAGTGTGTTAAGTCCTGGCACACAGACTCTGCTCCTGTTCTTGAGAGTTTAAAAGTAACATGTTTAGTGCCTCTCCTCATCTCCATTTTTATTCAATAAAAAAGGAACACACACCTTGTTCTGGAATCCAAAGTAAAGCAAAAAAAAAAAAAAAAAAATGTGAAAAATTGACCAAAACAAGCAGCATTTGAGTTGATGCTTATAAAAATAGAGAAGCTAGACAAGATTGTTAAATTCTCAGGATTAACCATCTCAGCTGGTTGATTACATCCATGAAGCGTGGAGTATCACGGTCTAGCTCTAGAGGGAGGGATGCTATGGGATGAAACAAAGTCACTACAATTGAAGGGCACCCCCTGGAGTTGTGCAGAATAGTGCCCCTGGGATTAGGATATATGAGAAAGTTATACTTAAATAAAATTACTAAGAAAACTAAAATAATTGTGTGTTTTTAAGAAAATGCATTTCAGTGTGTAGAACACATACCAACTACACGAGGCACATAAGAGCCTGTCTCCTGGGGGGGTTGGCCCCACCAGCCTTATTGGCAGCAGTGAAGCACATTGTATAGTGTTTTACAGTTGACAAAAAAGCCTTCACTTATATTTTCTCATTTTAAATTCCCAAGGGTCCTATGAAGTACGGGCATCTAACCACAAAATTCTCCTATTTGTAAAAAGTAGTGGTTTGATAGGCTGAACTAAGTCCAAAAGCATTTAAAGGTCTCTATAGGGTTCATCATGCAAGAAACACACACACTTCTGGGAAGAGTTCCATCCAATCAACCACCCATGGTTAAACTTTGTCACTCAGAATCCCCAAAAGGTTTCAAATAATGATTCTCCCTTAAGGAGACCTCGTATGTGAGAATGTAGGTTTTACAGTAAAGCCTGTGTGATAGATGACACTGTTTTTGAAAATTCTTAATGGATTTACATTATTACCTAATCCTCTTACCCCACCCCAAATACGGGCCTTCTCACACAACTAAGCACAAACAGTTGTTGCTCATTTCCCCGGAGGTGAAGTTCCTCCATGCTTTCTGCGCATAGACAATAACAAGCACAGGCTGCAGAACCAAGGTTCAAGGATCTTATCCTCTTACTTTTGTGTTCCCAAATTCCCAATAAACCCCGACTATAACTAAAATAGTTTGATCTCCACTGGAACCCTATAATTGAGTTGGCATGCTGAAAGGAAAAGAGTGGACACAACAATATTTACTTTTGGTTTAAGGGTACGATCGCAAGAAAGGAATCCTAGCCATTGCTGTAAAGAGAAATTTTAACAATAAAGATTTCTGTACAGAAGAACAAACTATAATCAACATTCTGACTTAAATCTTTTCATGTACTCTGAGCAAACTTTGGTCTGCCTCTAGAATCAAAACTTCCTTCCTCAGATTGTTTAGTTATGGTTTTCATAAAAAAGATATTTCTCGGGTTATGCATGAGTAACTGACCACAACTTCTGTCCTCCCACTTTCAATTCAGTTCTCCTAAACATGGCAGAACTGGGCAGGCCCATAGGGAAATGAGGTGTCTAACTGGTACCCACATCTATTAGTATTTGGCACAGAGAGAAGGATGGGGAGATAAAGAGGCTTGTGCAGGCCACCAAAGATACAATTTTTACTAACTTAACCACACTGTAAATTAATCCCTTCTCTGGCTTCTTTCAATATTTATGACATTCACTGTAATTGCCTTCTCACTTATCTGTATCCTTCTACTAGATCAGTGGTTCTCACCCAGGAGTGATTTCTGCCCACTAGGCTCTCCAGGGGACATTTGGAAACATCCAGATACACTGTGGGTTGTCACAACTGGTGGTGGAAGGATTTGTTAAGGACATCCAATATGCAGAGGCCAGGGGTGCTACGTAACATTCCACAATTCCCAGGTCAACACCCCACAGCAAAGAGTTATCCAGCTCAAAACACCAGTAGTGCATTAGATTGTATCTTCACATTTACTTTAAGCTATAATGAAAGTAGGGAAAGTGTCAGTTGCTCATTCAGGTCTGGCTCTTTTTGATCCCTCACCTGCCAGGCTTCTCTGTCCATGAAATTCTCCAGGCAAGCATATTGGAATGAGTAGCCATTCCTTTCTCCATGCATTAGATTGTAAAGGCATCAAACATAGGAAAATGTATATATTATATGCCAAGCATATGGTAGATCCTCAATAAATGTTTTTGGAATAAATAACCATAAATATGTGGCTCAGCTGGTAAAGAATCCACCTGCAATGCAGGAGACCTAGGTTTGATCCCTGGGTTGGGAAGATCCCCTGGAGAAGGGAAAGGCTACCACTTCAGTATTATGGCCTGGAGAATTCCATGGACTGTATAGTCCATGAGATTGCAAAGAGTCAAACACGACTGAGCAATTTTCACAAAAAATCATATCTATTTTATAATTGCATACAAGCCCTAACAACTTAACCTCCATGCTGCTTTCAGAGTACTCTTCCTAAATGATCTGATGGTCAGTTCTCTACTCAAGATCTTTTGATGGATTTCAGACTTTAGAGGTGCATACTGGAATATTTGTGAATCAAATGAAATGTCTAGGTTTCCTTCTAAACAATCCAGAGACAGGAAGTAATAAAACAAAATTGGCTATGAATTGGTAATTGTGGAAACCAGATGAATGGTTTGTAGGAGTTTATTCTACTATTTCTTGTTTTTGTTTAGATTTGAAATTTTTGAAACTATAAGGTTTTCAAAATGTGAAGCATACTGAATAAATAAAAAAAAAAGAACCTATGATACCTCTCCCTTACTGAATAGAGACGGAATGTCTTGATCTGATAACTAAGCATTTCTACCATCTTTCTCCTCGGCTTCCCCTCATCTTTACCTCTGCCTGAGGACAAAACCTGGCTGGTGCTTTAAAGTATTTTTGTTCTGGAAAAATCAAATATGTTCCAAAAAGCAACGCCTCTCTTGGATTAATTTCCAACCGACATTCACAACTTGCCCTTTCACTCCCCTCTAATCCCCCCAGAAAGCCTAGTTTGGCTAAGATGTTAAGAGGAAGGAAAGGAAATTAACATTTACTGAGTGCCCATGATATGCCAGGTGCTGTCCTGAGCATACTTTAATCTTTAAAAAGTTATGTGGTGGAAATATGGAGAAAATTCAGTATTTTAAACACTTAGTTTGCTAAGAATTATAGATTATACATAAAGCATGGCAAATTTGGGAATGTTCTTTTGTGCCCATTTTCTCCCCATATATATATATATATNTGTCACAACTGGTGGTGGAAGGATTTGTTAAGGACATCCAATATGCAGAGGCCAGGGGTGCTACGTAACATTCCACAATTCCCAGGTCAACACCCCACAGCAAAGAGTTATCCAGCTCAAAACACCAGTAGTGCATTAGATTGTATCTTCACATTTATTTTAAGCTATAATGAAAGTAGGGAAAGTGTCAGTTGCTCATTCAGGTCTGGCTCTTTTTGACCCCTCACCTGCCAGGCTTCTCTGTCCATGAAATTCTCCAGGCAAGCATATTGGAATGAGTAGCCATTCCTTTCTCCATGCATTAGATTGTAAAGGCATCAAACATAGGAAAATGTATATATTATATGCCAAGCATATGGTAGATCCTCAATAAATGTTTTTGGAATAAATAACCATAAATATGTGGCTCAGCTGGTAAAGAATCCACCTGCAATGCAGGAGACCTAGGTTTGATCCCTGGGTTGGGAAGATCCCCTGGAGAAGGGAAAGGCTACCACTTCAGTATTATGGCCTGGAGAATTCCATGGACTGTATAGTCCATGAGATTGCAAAGAGTCAAACATGACTGAGCAACTTTCACAAAAAATCATATCTATTTTATAATTGCATACAAGCCCTAACAACTTAACCTCCATGCTGCTTTCAGAGTACTCTTCCTAAATGATCTGATGGTCAGTTCTCTACTCAAGATCTTTTGATGGATTTCAGACTTTAGAGGTGCATACTGGAATATTTGTGAATCAAATGAAATGTCTAGGTTTCCTTCTAAACAATCCAGAGACAGGAAGTAATAAAACAAAATTGGCTATGAATTGGTAATTGTGGAAACCAGATGAATGGTTTGTAGGAGTTTATTCTACTATTTCTTGTTTTTGTTTAGATTTGAAATTTTTGAAACTATAAGGTTTTCAAAATGTGAAGCATACTGAATAAATAAAAAAAAAAGAACCTATGATACCTCTCCCTTACTGAATAGAGACGGAATATCTTGATCTGATAACTAAGCATTTCTACCATCTTTCTCCTCGGCTTCCCCTCATCTTTACCTCTGCCTGAGGACAAAACCTGGCTGGTGCTTTAAAGTATTTTTGTTCTGGAAAAATCAAATATGTTCCAAAAAGCAACGCCTCTCTTGGATTAATTTCCAACCGACATTCACAACTTGCCCTTTCACTCCCCTCTAATCCCCCCAGAAAGCCTAGTTTGGCTAAGATGTTAAGAGGAAGGAAAGGAAATTAACATTTACTGAGTGCCCATGATATGCCAGGTGCTGTCCTGAGCATACTTTAATCTTTAAAAAGTTATGTGGTGGAAATATGGAGAAAATTCAGTATTTTAAACACTTAGTTTGCTAAGAATTATAGATTATACATAAAGCATGGCAAATTTGGGAATGTTCTTTTGTGCCCATTTTCTCCCCATATATATATATATATGCCCTAAACTTCAGAGAAATGATTACTTTTCCCTTTCACCATTAAAAAAAAAAAATCATCAATGATGTGGTATAATCATTTTTATCATGTAAGCCCAAGTGTTCTCAAATGCTGTAAAAAGCAGTCACAGCATCCAAAGCAAACAGCACTAACATGCCTATATTTCAAGATATTTCAGAAAATATGGTAGGATGGCACCACCTCAACTATTTTAATTGTTTTGCCATAAACCATAATATGCATAAACTATTCACGTTTCCTGGGCTTTTCTTTGAGTTACAATTCAAAGTCACAGAACTTGTCCTAAACTTTAAGACTCTTAAATAGTTTACATGTTTCCTAATATCGTAACCCTTTGGTGGAACAGACTTTTTTCCCTAAAACTCTTCACCTTCTTTTCATTTCATAATTATTACAGCATTTGGGTGCTACCCTGCATATACCAATGTGATATGGCATGAACTGGGGAAGAGGCCAGGAAGAGGCATATGAAAGGACAGATGACTGTGTTGCTTGCAGATTTTATTAAAAACTAGAGTCAACCTAAAGGAAATCAGTCCTGAATATCCATTAGAAGGACTGATGCTGAAGCTAAAACTTCAATATTTGTGAATCAATTTGGTCATCTGCTGCGAAGAACTGACACCTTGGAAAAGACCCTGATGCTGGGAATGATTAAAGGCGGGCGGAGAAGAGGATGACAGAGGATGAGATGGTTGGATGGCATCACCAACTCAATGGACATGAGGTTGAATAAGCTCCAGGAGTTGGTGATGGATAGGGAGGCCTGGTGTGCTGCAGTCCATGGGCTTGCAAAGAGTCAGACACAACTGAACGACTCAACTGATTTGAACTGAGAATCAACCTCCACCTAGGATAAGGCATAAAGATTTAAGAGCACAGGCTCAAAGTTCCTTGATTTGAATCCCAGACACACCATTTATTTATGTGGTGTGATCTTGGCCAAGTTACTTACCCTTACTCTATAACAGATTTGCCTCACAGAGGGGCCACGTGGATTAAATACTATTACCCACAAAAAACATTTAGCATGAAGCCTTGCACAAAGTAAATGCTCAATAAATGTCAGATCAACATTATTATCATCTCCATCTTCATCATGACTGCTAGCATCATCATTATTGAAAATTTAAGCAAAACAATTCTAATCCCAGAGTTGGTTCCCAAGGGACTGAGAGATCAAAGGTGGCAAAGATGTGCTGTGAAACTCAGGAAAGTTCCATTAATAACAGTGCCTCCCCCTGCAAAAAAACAACAGTGGCCCAGAGGAAGGACTCAGAATTACTTAGTTTTGATGGCCTATTCTGCTTGCCCAGAGGAGAAAGAAACATCACCTGAAATGTGCCCTTGCTGCCTGGCAGTGGTAGCCACAGAGCAGCTCTCTGGCTGACTGTGAAGTAGACAACCTCTATCTGCTGCCCCAGAAAACCTAAGTGTTGAGGAATAAGATGGACCAAATGGCCAGGGAGAGCTGGAACTTCGGCCAAGTCTCCAAAGAGTATCCATGTAGTAAAAGGACAGTAAACTGTCCGATTGGGAAATTTTTACCCCCAAAGTTATTCCCAACAAGAGATCTGCCCACTTCCAGAGATACTGTGTGTGCTAAGTTGCTTTAGTTGTATCCAACTCTCTGCAACCCCACGGGCTGTAGCCCACCAGATTCCTCTGTCCATGGGATTCTCCAGCCAAGAGTACTGGAGTGGTTTTGTGCCCCCACCCAGGTGATCTTCCTGACCCAGGGATCAAACCAATGTCTCCTGTCTTGGCAGGTGGGTTCTTTACCACTAGCACCACCTGGGAAGCCCACAGATACTAGGGTATTTGTTATCTTAATACAGTAACACATAAGGCTATCTGGCAGGAAGAACACTCATGATCCTGTTATTTTTCAAAGACAGCAATACTATCAGGCAAATAGTCGCATTCCTCTTATAAATGATTATTCCAATTCCCTGAGAGGTAGGAGAGCACAGATTCCAACAGCTTGCACTGAGGAGAAATGCTTCTAGAGTCAAAGGAAAATAAACATAAAAGATGAGTGGAGTCACTCAAAAAGGCTAAAAATTGCCAGGAAACCTACCCCATTCAGTGTAAAGTTAGAAAGAGTATTTGCATACAGCCCCTGGGAAGCCAGCCTACAGCCTAACCTTCTCAATTTGTTTAACAAACCTAGGCAATAAACTTTCTTCACCGCATGCTTCTCCACTAAAACCTAGTCTCAATTAGCAAATCTCATGAAATCGCTTTGATATTTGGTAAAACTTTCCTCTTGAACTTTTATGTAAAGAAAACTGAACTNCTTGCAAAGAGTCAGACACAACTGAACGACTCAACTGATTTGAACTGAGAATCAACCTCCACCTAGGATAAGGCATAAAGATTTAAGAGCACAGGCTCAAAGTTCCTTGATTTGAATCCCAGACACACCATTTATTTATGTGGTGTGATCTTGGCCAAGTTACTTACCCTTACTCTATAACAGATTTGCCTCACAGAGGGGCCACGTGGATTAAATACTATTACCCACAAAAAACATTTAGCATGAAGCCTTGCACAAAGTAAATGCTCAATAAATGTCAGATCAACATTATTATCATCTCCATCTTCATCATGACTGCTAGCATCATCATTATTGAAAATTTAAGCAAAACAATTCTAATCCCAGAGTTGGTTCCCAAGGGACTGAGAGATCAAAGGTGGCAAAGATGTGCTGTGAAACTCAGGAAAGTTCCATTAATAACAGTGCCTCCCCCTGCAAAAAAACAACAGTGGCCCAGAGGAAGGACTCAGAATTACTTAGTTTTGATGGCCTATTCTGCTTGCCCAGAGGAGAAAGAAACATCACCTGAAATGTGCCCTTGCTGCCTGGCAGTGGTAGCCACAGAGCAGCTCTCTGGCTGACTGTGAAGTAGACAACCTCTATCTGCTGCCCCAGAAAACCTAAGTGTTGAGGAATAAGATGGACCAAATGGCCAGGGAGAGCTGGAACTTCGGCCAAGTCTCCAAAGAGTATCCATGTAGTAAAAGGACAGTAAACTGTCCGATTGGGAAATTTTTACCCCCAAAGTTATTCCCAACAAGAGATCTGCCCACTTCCAGAGATACTGTGTGTGCTAAGTTGCTTTAGTTGTGTCCAACTCTCTGCAACCCCACGGGCTGTAGCCCACCAGATTCCTCTGTCCATGGGATTCTCCAGCCAAGAGTACTGGAGTGGTTTTGTGCCCCCACCCAGGTGATCTTCCTGACCCAGGGATCAAACCAATGTCTCCTGTCTTGGCAGGTGGGTTCTTTACCACTAGCACCACCTGGGAAGCCCACAGATACTAGGGTATTTGTTATCTTAATACAGTAACACATAAGGCTATCTGGCAGGAAGAACACTCATGATCCTGTTATTTTTCAAAGACAGCAATACTATCAGGCAAATAGTCGCATTCCTCTTATAAATGATTATTCCAATTTCCTGAGAGGTAGGAGAGCACAGATTCCAACAGCTTGCACTGAGGAGAAATGCTTCTAGAGTCAAAGGAAAATAAACATAAAAGATGAGTGGAGTCACTCAAAAAGGCTAAAAATTGCCAGGAAACCTACCCCATTCAGTGTAAAGTTAGAAAGAGTATTTGCATACAGCCCCTGGGAAGCCAGCCTACAGCCTAACCTTCTCAATTTGTTTAACAAACCTAGGCAATAAACTTTCTTCACCGCATGCTTCTCCACTAAAACCTAGTCTCAATTAGCAAATCTCATGAAATCACTTTGATATTTGGTAAAACTTTCCTCTTGAACTTTTATGTAAAGAAAACTGAACTTTCAGGATAATTATACACCAAGTTTAAATAAAGGTAATTACCTAATTTACAAGAGGAATTACTTACAAAAATACCACCAGACTTAAAGAATAAATGAATGAATTACTGGAAGTTATACTGATGCAATATTAATGCCTAATTATTGTCTGGCACAAGAAAAAGCAAGCTGCTGCCTTCAATTACCGGCAGAATTACCTCTCTCAAAATAGGTAAGAGTAACAGATGGAGTATGGGGTGGCTGTTGCTGCTGTTACACCACTTTAACAGTACAAAACAGAGCCAGCTCTTGCCCGACTGATACGCTTTGCAACACAATTAATTTATTCTTATTTCTTTTCCCTTGGACCCAATAAACAAGGAAATACTTGGGCAATCCATTTATAGAAAGATTGCAGCTATTATAACTGCTTCAAATGACTAAAAATTAATGAATAAAGTTAAACAAACAACAACAAAAACATTGATGAGGAACCAATAAACATCTAATACACACATCTCCCACCAACTTGAGGATGGCTGGGGAATGAATGAAAAATTGTTTGCCTCTTCAAACAGTACAGCTGAGTGGTATGGCTGAGAAGGCCTCTGGGAGTCATCTGGTCCAAGGCCCTCTTTCTCCAGATAAAGAAAATGAAACCCAAGGACTTGAGAGAAGAGCTCCAGAGCCCCACAGCCAGCTAGCAGGGAAAGTCTAGAGCTGTGCCTAAAATTCTAAAAACGAAACGATAAAACCAGATCTGAACAGTGGTTTTCAATGTTTTTCCACTGTGACACCTAAGACAGATGGTGTTCACATACATGTACTCTCCCCAAAGGCATCTGTGATCCCTGACAAAGCACTCTAATAGCTTGTAGCCAGCACAGCCTTTACTAGTACGTCAAAGAAAGATGGGCTGTGGACTGCGTGCAATTCCAGAAGGAACTCTAAGCCTTTCCAGCACGCTCGAGGAAGCATATCTGCATGCAGGGCGAGTGACATCATGACAGACAAGAGAGACTTTGCTCTGATATTTAAAGAGGAAGTCATTGGCAAAGGTATCATTAATGCACAGCAGCAGGAGAACCAACTAAACAAAAGACTCCATGGGCACAGAATTCTTTTCTAAAGCTACTAAATGGTTGTTAATTTATCTTTCAAATAAAACTGGGCTTTGATTTACAGTATTGCAGCTTCTTTATGAGTAGCACACAGGCCACTGTTCTCTGACCGAGCCTCCGCAGAACACACCTTTAAATGGTACTTCGTGGTGGATAACAGCGAGGGGCCTGGTGAACGTCTTCTTATGCTGCATCATGGCCCAGATCATTGAGGCATCCAGCGAGGTGCAGGCTTCATCAGGAAGCACACACTGCAGAGAGGAGAACAGAGTCAGGGGGTCATTCAAAAGGGCCAGCATGGTCGTCCTGTGGCCCCTTATCAGACAGCTCACAGCTATTTACCCCAGAAAAACAGGATGCCAGGATGGTTTTCAAAGAACCACCAATAATCTGAGCGCTATGAGAGCAGGCTCAGTGTATTCTCAGCTGCACTTGAAGATGCAGACATCGCTGGATGGACTCCCACAAGACAACTGGAGGTCTTAGTGTTATTTAGTCTGAAAAATAAAGTAACTATATGACAAACACTGGCCCTTCACCAAGCTGGCTTACACATAAACGGTTCATGTTTGTGATTTGTGATGGTAGGAAACTTCATGTATTGCATTATGAGGGTGACAGATCCTACATCTGTTGTCCAAAAAGATAATCATGTCGTCGAGTGCATTTGATTTTTTTAATTACAGTATAGGCTCATGCAAAATGAAGCTTTCCAGGGTCATCTGCTTTTAATGTTCCAAAATGAAGTCCTAGGGAGTTGTGCCTAGGGGTGGAGGCCATGAGATCAGCTGTTTCCAGCTATTTTCAGGCTCCAAACTTAGAACCAGCATGCCCAAGCTTGGTGTATCTGTGTCCATTACCTTTTCCTTTAAAATAACTTTGGCTTCTTGTCTATGCCCATCAATAGGTGAAATGCTAATGTCATTGACATCCTATCACTTCTGTTGGAAGGGGAAACATATTATTTTTTAAAAATCTATGTATAGCAAGGCATCCAGTAAAGTTAACTAGCTTCCAGATCTTCCAGTCACAAAAGAGCAGAGACTTGTTGCTTTATTGTCACTGCTGCTCTGAGCAACATGAAAGTCAGATACATGTTATAAGGCAATTGCCCTCTCTTCCAACCCCTGCCCCAAACAAACAAGAAAAGTCTTTACAACAGCCCTCCTGTAAAGGGAAACAATGAGTTTTTCATTGAGAGAACTCGTTGATAAGATTTGCATTTTAGGAAGAGCTTTCTTACTTTCCTTGGTTAAGCAAGAGTCTACAACAAATTTCACTGCAAGATCCTGGGCAAGTCACTGAACCTCTGCTCTCAATTTCATCAGCAACAGGCAGGGTTGGACTCAACAGTCTTTGAGAATTCTTTCTAGAAGAATCTTTGGCTCGGTCTATTGTCATAGAAAGCAGTCATAGGAGTGTGGAAGTATTAACCATAGGCCGCAAACAGAGGAACAGCAGTAACAGCTCTATAAATGGTCCACTGGCCTCACCTCCACTGTCTTACCTGCTCTTCTACCTAGGAAGGAAGGCCATACTATTACTCCAACGGTACAGACAAGGACACAGAGGTTCTGAGAGGTCAGGAAATTGCTAGGGTCCTGTTAGTAAGAATCAGGCCTTCCTTCTCAGCCGCCATGCTCTTTCCACTCTATCTTGCCTTGGATATAACCTTAGGCTTAGCGTCACATCCTCTATCAACCCCAGGTAATTAGAACTTTCCTTTAAATGTTCTAGAAGGAAATATTAGGACTAATTTTCACAGACTGATGCACTATGAAGCTGGGTTGCTATAGGCCAGGCTCACTGACAGGTGAGAGCCACAGCTATCAGTAAAGGCAGGGGGAACTGCCAGGCCTCCCCTCCTAGATTCCCAACTTTTAAAAGTTATTCTCTGGGTCCCACAGCCACACAAGAAGTTCTGCATGGCTCTCGACCACTGTCCACTATGGCCCAAGCTTGATGGCCACTGGAAGGTGGAGGCCCACAAGGCTAGGGCACCAATGTTTCCTAAGACAACCTAAAGAACACAGCCTAAATCACCTTATATATATATACATATGCGCTCCCTGAGGACTAAGAGATCAGATTCACTATATTTTCAAATGTATTATAAAATTTCCTGTGGTCTAATGGAGAAATCAATGCCCAGGAGAATATAATGGTGCAAAGGATTCAGATAAATGACAATCCGTCTCATAACAATAATTTTTCCTTCTCCTTTATGCCCATCTCTCACAACCTATGTACCAGGTGAGAAAATTCTGTCCCTATAATACATTGTTAATGACACAGCTCAATTATTGGACTTTTAGACGTTGACTGATATGCAACTGTAAAAGGACAAGAAGTCAGCTTACACTGTGTGAGATATCGAACTAAAATAAACATGCATACGAAGTTATACATAATTACAGCAGATCACAGAAACAAAACTAGACAGAAGATACCCTTCGTGCAAAAAGCCAAAACAATGAGGTCATTACGCTTGCGGGTGCCCCCTACCATAGCCACACCAACAAGGTCAAAGGGTTCTGATTTCTGTTGTGGCAACAGCATGTACTGGTTCTATGTGGGGAGCAACATGAGGCAAACATGATAAACCACAATATGAAACCAAGAAAAATTAAAATATTTGTGAGTTTCCCTTAGAAGTCCTCATGAGACAAGTCAACCTTCTAACTCACACAGAGAAGGTCAAAAACAACTGCAATACAAATCTCAGTGGGACCTGGAAAAATTAATCCTCACGCTGAACTTGTCCTTCGGCTCTCTGTACTCTTGGCACTGTGTACTATTAGAATAGCAAAGATAAAGCCAGACCTCTCCTTCAATGGAAAACAGTTTTGATTTATCGTTCATAAGATACTACCGAATAGCATGCATGGAAAAAAAAAAGCATACGGTCAGGATTCATTCTCCAAGACTCCATAAAACTCACAGTTCCCTGCTAACATGAACTTTATGACTTTGACTGGGCAGTTCCCAAACCAAAAACCTCAACCTGCAGCAAGCTGTGATTAAACCTTTCTGGTAGGTCACTGCCTCACCTAAAGGTGTCAAAATAACAGAAAATAAATGAAGGCCCACTAACCTTGGGTAGCTTCTGGGGGTCCTTTTCCTTTTTGGTACACAGCGTGAGCTCACACTGGAGAAAGAGCAGGGAGGTATTGAAGACAGGCTTAAAAACAAAGCTGAACCGTTTCTTATCTATCTCGGCTTGTGGGATAGGAAAGTGTACTCTCTTGGGATTGTAGAATTTCACAGATTCATCTTTAGGACAAATGTTCTCAATGATAGTATAATCAGACATCCTATCAGGGTTTGAATACGGAGAGATAAAGCACGTTTGGATGGCAAATCCCAGTTCTTGGTCGGCCTTGGTAACAGACACCTACAACAGAACAGAAAGCTCAATTCAGAAACAAGTTAGCATCTCACTCTCACTGTAGGCACAAGGACAACATACCAACGTGGCCCGTCTGATGGGAGACATTGCTTGATTTGTGTAACACACCTATATAGTCTTTTTTCTAATCACAAAAGTAACAGATTCATGGGAGAAAGAGATATTTTCCATTTAAATTTGATATGGATGATGACAGTGAATTATTTAGTTTAAGTGCGAGCCTGGATTCTAATATTCTAAGAGTCTAATATAAGATAAATAAGTCTCTTTGACTTCCTATAAGTCCTCTGGGAAATAAAAATAAAAGTACATCATGCACCTAGGGTAGACTTTCCAAAATAAATAAAACACCTACAGGTAAAAACCCTAATGTCATAACAGTGTTATCACTTGTAAGGCAACCTCTTTTAAAAATTACTCAAAACATAAAGGACAGAGGTAGATGTCCTTAAACCAGGCAGGGAAAACCAAACTTCTAAACTGCAGCAGGTCAGAAGGAGCCTAAACACTGCAGTAAATCTGATTCATCTGAAGTCCTGCTTCATGGTGAGCAGCCAGAACTGGCTTCTGGGGCTGGATGTTGGGCATGGTGCAATCTGGTGGCGATCACGGGCCTGGCAAAGTGTCCCAGCTCTTCAGAGGTCCAAACCAGACCTTGCCAAGTACTCTCCCTTCACTCTTTAAGCCCAAGGGTATTTTAAGGGAAATCTAATCTGGAAACGTTTCCGACTCATTTACACTTCCCTCTTACAAAACATTTGTATGGGCTATGTCCAAACCTTGTTAAGGTTCTTTTCTTTAGAAACAGGAAGTAGTGTGTGGCCAAGTGTAAACAGAATTCAAATCTCAACCATCCTGAACTCAGCTAAAATCTCTGAACCAGACTGGATTCTCCATTTGGCGACACATGGATCACTGTGTGAACTGCTTCTCCCCACTATTGCTTCATTCCTTGACTAAACTAAGAATCAAAATAAACTTAAACACTTTAGAAATAAAGTTGGTCTTTAACCATAAGCCAATAGCCCCAGAATCCTTTCAAAGGCATGAAGCTATAAACACATTTTGTATTCTGAGATACCCACAGGAAATCCCTGACATCACATGGGGCTTTTAGCCCACGGCACTATTTTGAAAGATCCCTATGTGGTTAACTGCAAGACACTCAACAGTGAAGATGATGAAGATGATAATGACATTTTGCTGTGCCTTAAAGCTTAATCCCTGAGAACAATGTTATAAGTATTTTCATCTTCATTTTATAAATGGAGGGAAAACGGAATACACAGGATAGATGACTTGTTCAAAATCATAGCTAGCAAATACTGGGGAAAACCAAGGCTTGAGCCCAGGTCTTCTGAACCCAAGCCCATTTTCTCTTCACTATTTCACTACAGCTTCAGGGTCAGTTAAGCTGCCCATGATGCGGTCAGGGAGGATGCTTAGTAAGACATCTTTCCAGGAAGTAGTATTTAGTAGTCTGAAAATATTCACACTTTATTATTTTTACAGTATTTCTGAAAAATGAGATATTTAATCTTGGAAAAATGGCAAACTACATATACTCTCTTTACTCAAAAGTGCCCTTTAACATGAACTCAGAATCCACGATGCAAAAATGTGTGATAGAAGAAATGCAAACCTTTTCTCTAATCTCAGAGAAAGCATGCAATGGCAGAATAGCTAAGGTACTCCAAAAAATTGTTTGAGAGGAAAAAAAAGATTATTGTCAATAAACCTTTTACTCTGAAATGGACTGGAAGTGAGTAGCGGCAGGACTCTGCTGCTCACTCGCCATGAGCACTGACCTTTGGTTTCTCCCCCTACAGAATGAGGCACTGCCACTGACTAGATACAGCCACTGTGGTGAAGTCAAAATTGTATGCACACAACACAGCTCTCTGATAGTTAGGAAATGCCAGCTAATACTAGTAGTACTAATCTAGATTCACATTTGGGGGGTTATATTAGACATCAACCCTGAATATTCATTGGAAGGATGATGCTGAAGCTGAAGCTGAAGCTCCAGTGCTTTGGCCACCTGATGTAAAGAGCTGACTCACTGGAAAAGCCCCTGATGCTGGAAAAGATTGAAGGCAAGAGGAGAAGGGGGCAACAGAGGATGAGATGGTTGGCTGGCATCACCGACTCAATGAACATGAGGTTGAGGAAACTCAGGGAGATCGTGATGGACAGAGAAGCCTGGTGTGCTGCAATGCATGAAGTTGCAAAGAGCTGGACACGACTTACCGACTGAACAACAAAAACAGTATATAGACTTATATTTTCAATTTCCAAAGACAAATGAACTAAAAGGAAATCTGCCAACTGTGTGACCAACTATCACCCAAAGATGGCCGAAGACCAAGGGGCAAAGCTAATAACGTCTTGGATTAAAAGAAGAGACCATGATCTAGAGGAAATGGGAGATTCTGGGAGGGGATGTGATAAGAATGGCCACAAGAGGAAACATGGAAATAGCTCTTTAGACCAAGCCAATGATTAAGTTTTACTTACTTTCCCCAAATAAAACATTTTCTCATCAGTGGTGGAGTCCAAACTGAGAAAAAAAGAGACTAGGCATAGCTACTATCCTATTTAGCAAAATATTTACCAATTCTCTCTCATATTTTAGGGGGTTTAAAACAATTTTAAAATAAAGTAGTTTATAACATTTCTCTCTTCCCCAAATTCTCTTCAGTGTATTATTATGTATTTTCCCTGGTGGCTAAGCTGGTAAAGAATCTGCCTGCAGTGAGGGAGACCTGGGAAGATCCCTGGGTTGGGAAGATCCCTTGGAGAAGGGAAAGGCTACCCACTCCAGTATTCTGGCCTGGAGAAGTCCATGGGGACTGTATAGTCCATGGGGTCACAAAGAACTGGACATGACTGAGCGACTTTCACATATTATTTTAATGATGTTTAAAATGGCATAGCAAAAAGACTTGGTTCGTTTTTTCCCATCACTTTCACAGTGTCTTTGAGTCAATCAATTATGAACAATATAGATGGTGTATAAATGGGAAAATAAGAATGAAAAAGAAAATGTATTTCAAGTAAGCCAGCACTGGAGGTTGGGGGAGGCAGTTGGGGAGGAGGGAGAAAACCGAAAACATCCAGAGTTGGATGTATGAGGAAGATTTAAGGCAGCAAAGCCACAAATTGGCAAAGCCAGGGACACATCTGGAAAAGAACAAACTGCAGTTAAGCAGCGCCCCTAAAACCTACAGTACAATAGTGCATCACTGACCAACCACACATGTGGATGGAGCAGCTGGAATAGCAAGAAGAAAGAGAGAGCTCTGATTAGGGACAGCACATAGAAAGCAGTATATCTTCCCTAACAGAGAAAGGAGTACCCAGTGAAAGGGAAGATCTCTCAGAAGAGGGAAATCAGAGAGGAGGAAATGATCCAAGAAAATGTCTAGAGCCTGTGGGCTCCGTCCCAGAATCAGTACAAATGTGAGTTATTTGTCTTTCTTAAATAGAAATATGTGTACTGAAGTCACTTTTAATATATGGAAGTATCCCATTTTGGCCCCTTAAGCTTCTCCCCCCTCCCATAGTGGAGAACACCAGCCTGCACCTTAGCACCAAAACCAGCTCAACAGAGGATGACTTTCCTGTAAGACCAGCAGACATTCTGGGGCCATGAGGATAATTACCTTCTCTAGAATCCAGTCTGTGAACTTGGGTATTTACACTGCAAAGCAGTTACATTTTCTCCCCCTTGAAAATGGCACTTTGAGGATAAATGATGGCATCCTGTGGACAACAGTGTGGTCTCTGGAGCCAGATGGACTGAGTATGAACTCTGACTCTGAACTCTACTAGGTACTAATTGTGTGACCTTAGACAAATTTGGGCCTCAATTTCCTCATCCACAAATGGGGATATTAGCAGTCCTGTGTCATAGAACTGCTCAGAAGAATACGAGTACTTATAACTGAGAACTTATAACTGAGCTTGGCACAAAATAAATCTACAATAAACTTTAGCTGTTGTTCTTTCATTATTATCACCACTACCTAATAGTTCTGTAGTCACTCCACAGATTTACATTATGTGTGGTTATTACTGTTATATATAGGAAATACTTTTAATAAATTTATAGATACATTGGGGCTTCCCTCATAGCTCAGTCCGTAAAGAATCTGCCTGCAATGCAGGAGATCTGGGTTCGATCCCTTGGTCGGGAAGATCCCTTGGAGAAGGAAATGGCAACCTATTACAGTATTCTTGCCTGGAGAATCCCATAGACAGAGGAGCCTAGCAGGCTACAGTCTATGGGGTCGCAAGGGTCGGACAGGACTTAGTGACTAAACCACCAAACCACCACCACAGATACATTTAGATAATGATCTAGGGAAAAAAACAATTTTCATGAGCTATGGTAACATACAGTATTTCACTCAAAAGTATGCACAGTTTAAAAGATAGTCTCTGAGGGGGTTTGAAATATTCCTTTGTTAACTCTGATATTGCAACTACTGAACGAATGCCCTTGACAAAAATACAAAGGACAAAGTAAGGACAAGGCTTTATTCGCCCCTGATTAAAAAAAACAAAACATTTCATCCCTTCATCTATAAAATGCTCTCTCCATTTAGCATAATGCAATGAATCCTGAAATTTCCTGCTTTGGTCAGAAACCAATGTGGAATTGTCTTCTGAGTGAAACCTTCATCCAGAGCTGGTCAAGACTGAGGAAGGCAGGAAGAGGTCTGCCCCCAGGGGCTTTCACTCATGCTCAGGAGCCACTAAGAATCTCCGCTAACCTAACTGCTACTAAGTCACTTCAGTCGTGTCTGACTGTGCGACCCCATAGACGGCAGCCAACTAGGCTTCCCCATCCCTGGGATTCTCCAGGCAAGAACACTGGAGTGGGTTGCCATTTCCTTCTCCAACGCATGAAAGTGAAAAGTGAAAGGGAAGTTGCTCAGTCATGTCCGACCCTCAGCGATCCCATGGACTGCAGCCTTCCAGGTTCCTCCGTCCATGGCATTTTCCAGGCAAGAGTACTGGAGTGGGGTGCCATTGTCTTCTCCACCACTAACCTAACAGCGGAAGGTTAACATATGGGTCTCACCTCAACATAAACGTGTCCATTCTCTGCCACAGAGAACACTCCCTGGGAGGGCACAAGAAAGAGGTCAGTGTTGTACAGCTCCATGTTGAAGGTGATGTTTCTGTTGGGTTCATCCTGGAAGCTACGGGGATTCCCCACCTGTCGGAGGCTACAATTAAACTGGAGAAAAGAAGAAAACAGATGGAAATAAATCACAGTCATGAAGCGTGTAGCTTTAGAAGCTTTAGCCTTTAACATCTGATTTTATTTTCCAGTGCTCCCCGACTAAAGCCAACCAAAAAGACAACATTCTCTACAAACTACCTCCTACAAAGAAATACATACCACCACAATTTCAAGTCGGCTGAAGAAGGAAGTGTCCCCTTCATCCATGTCTCCCGGAAATCCATTATCACCAGACTCTAAATCTTCATAACCATCTGGCCAGCCACTACTATCCCCAGAGGGTGGAACCTGAATCACAATCTAAAAGCAAGGAAAGCACAATGCTATGAAAACACCCAATCTCATACCTTTGGTTCCACCTCACATAAACACTCATGTAATAAATTCTGAGGTGAACTGAAAATCTGACTTAATTGAAAAAAAAGAACCTCCAAGTTTTTTTTTTAGGATTTTATCCTCGAAGAAATGAAAAAGAAGAAGCCCAATGCATAATAAATTAAGATTTTAAATAAAATATGTTTTTAAAATAGTGTGAAAACACCAGATACTGAAATGGGGTTGGGTGGGGTTTTCAACAGGCCCATCTGTACTGTAGTAGGTGGGGGAGTTTCTCCTTTAGGGGCCTTTATACTGAAAACTCTAAGAAACATTGATTTGGCTAATCCGAGTAGTTCTTATAAGTTGTGTCTGTCAAGATTTGATAGGGACTTCCCTGGTGGTCCAGTGGCTTAAGACTGAGCTCGCAATGCAAGGGGCCTGTGTTTCATCCTTGGTCAGGGAACCATATTCCACATGCTGCAACTAAGAATTTGCATGCCAAGGCCCCACACAGCCAAAAAAAAAAAAAAAAAGATTTGGTCAAGTTTGGTTTGAGTCAGAAGCAAAGAACCTGATGTTCACTACTGAGCCATTCTCTCCTCACCCTTCTCCTATATGCATCCATCTCCCCCACTGTCTCCTATATGAGGTATAGATGCAGGAAAGAACAACAAGTTCTATGCCATGAAAACCTATCTTAACACTGGTAGAAGGTTAGTTCTATGTAAGATGAAAAAATTTACCCAGGGATTAGGACTCCATAAATTAATTCCTAATTTATTTGCATACATGGGATAGTTATAATTTTTGTTTGATTCTATGCTCCACCTCAGATTTTGAATATGCTGTAAAATGAAAATAGATATTAAGTCTGAAAACTACTACAAACAATTATAACTGGAAGAAATGGTTAAAATAGCCACTGAGAGGAGAGCATAATGGGAAAGAAATGAAGGAAACCTGCCTCTCTATTCTTTCCCAGTTGCTCAAAGAAATTAGTGATGCAGCTGAAGCAAGTTAGGTTATTACTTATCCTATAATAATTTTTTTTTTTTTTAAAGAAGAAGCAACATACTTTTCTCTCCTGAGGTAGATGGCACTTTTTTTTTTTAAACTTAACCAGTTATCATGGCCTCTTATTGGCATTAATTCTAATCAAAGTTTAAAATTCCAGGCTTCCCTGGTGTCTCAGTGGTAAAGAATCCACCTGCCAATGTAGGAGACATAGGTTTGATCCCTGATCTGGGAAGATCCTACTTGCCTCAGAGCAACTAAGCCCAGGAGCCATAACTACTGAGCCTGTGCTCTAGAGGCTGGGAGCTGCAATTACTGAGCCCACATGCCGCAACTGCTGAAGCTTATGTGCCCTAGAGCCCATGTTCTGCAACAGGAGAAGCCCCTGCAATGAGAAGCCTGTGCACTGCAACTTGAGAAAGCCCGCACAGCAACAAAGACCTAGCACAGCCAAAAATACACAGAAACATGTATATTTTTTAAGTTTAAAATTCCAAAATCACGCATACCAGTAATATATGACATTCATTACATCTGGAAAAACTGGATAATTGCAAGAAAATGAGTGTTGGAATTGGCAGAAGAGTGTTCATCATAGAAGTCAAAGGTTAATAAATAATTTCAGTAACAAAGCGGAGTAGCTGCTCCAGCCTAGGGCTGGGGGAAGATCAGTGGGTGAGAGGTCGGGAAGCTGGATTCAGTCCTGGCTCTACCACTAACTCATCTCTCAAATCCAAGCAAGTCTCGTAAATCCCTGGAGTTCAATTTCCTCACCTGTGAAATGAGGACGCTGAATGAGATCATCTTAGGGTTCTTTCCAGCTCAAACATTCTAAAATTGTCTGAGGAACAATAAACTTGGCTCACAGGAGAGTCAGTCCCTACATGAGCCATGCTGACCAGAAAGCCAGTCTCTTCCCCGGCGGGGTCCTATGTGCGGACGACCAGCAGTGGAATAAATAGAGTAGTCGGGGCCTCCCCAGCCCATGCCGAAGCTGGGTAGGCCCTGAGCACAGACACACAAACACGCGTCAAAGCTGGACACGAGGATCTTGGAGCCCTGTTTCTATCATCAAAAGTACAACTCAAATTGCAAAATTATCACTTTAAAATCCTTTTGAAATTTCATGTTCAAATTCTTGTAACATTCACTGCATAGTGTCCACCTCTACACAAACAGATTTAATCTGAAAAGATTAAAGTGAACTGCCAAGAATGATGTCTGGAAAGTGAAGGGTAGCTATTGCAATGACTATCATTGGGGAATCTCTGGGTAACTTCGACAGTAGGAGATGTTCTTCAATTTAGGGTCTTTCCTAAGGATGGAGAGAGACTGAAGGTCTCAAAGGACCTTTTCAGACTTCTCTCTTTTGGTTCTTTTGTTCATGAGGGAGGGAAAAGTCCTCCTACTTCTAGACATGCCTCAGATGAGGCCATGGATCTCAGATGAACCATGGATCTGGTTAGCTCAGTTGTACAGAGGTGCTCTTTCAGAGCCGTAGAGTTTGTCCTCAAGTGAACCAGGCCATCTGAGCCTCCAGCTTAGCCAGAAAAAGCCATAATCACCTTGCCAGTGAACGCTTTGCCACCAGGAGATGGAAGGAAGAGTGGAAAAGATCATCACAAATGTTCCAGCCGAGAAGACAGGGCCTCCCAACTCCCACAGACTCACCAACAAAACAAAAGTGTTCAGGGTCAGAGTACATCCCACTTTGTTGAGAACCAACACTGGGCTTCATTCAAGTCTGGGGTATATGGCCCTCCTCACTTATCATAGAAATCTTAAGACTAATTTTAAGGTAACACCCAGCAAGGGTCAGGCAAAGGGAAAGCTTTGTCCTGGAGAACACTCACGGAGTTGTAGTAAACCACACCATCAGGGGCTGCTCGCCGGAGCCGAGTCCCGCAGCCATTCAGGGGAGACTCCAAAATGAAATGGGTGTTATTTGTCTTGGCCTTGCAGGTGGGATCCAACAAGGTGAGCTCCATCCCAGAGTAGCCGCTGGCCTGAAACAACCACCACCAAAGACATAAAGAGGGGCCCACAGGCCATTCTACAGCATGCAGTTAACACATTTTGCCTGGCCTTCCAAACAAAGGTCACTGGAAGCCTGCACTCCCTCTCCCCCCTTACCTCCTTTCAGCCTACCATCTCTCAACAGCCCCAGAATTGTGTTTGTTGGCCTTGGAAATTCAATAGCAAAATATTGACACACAAGGATCTGGAACCCCCCCCTCACTGAGAACAACAGGAACCGGGTGAGACTCACAGCCAAGGGGAAGTGAGCCCATCCAACTGAGAAAACAGTATCAACTCTCCAGAGTTCAAAAGTGAAAGAGGTGGAAATAACTCACACAGACTGAGCTGAGATGGACAGGGAGGTAACCTCCCATTTTCTCCTTTAAGAAACTGCACCAACCTGAAAAGAATCTTTGTCTACAGCCACAGTCATCTTCTCATTGTCACACTTGACGGACAGGGCAACATCTGTGCTGCCCTGCACCTCCTCTGGCTCTCTGGGATCAGGGAACAGGTGGATGCCAGGGATGACAGGGTCCTTTGGCCGAGGGATCCCATCTTCTCCCCCTTCCTTCCGGCCTCTCCTGGAGATGTCGGGGAAGGGAAAAGGGAAACCTCCATTTCGGCTTCCCCCTCCCCGAATGGGTGGGCTGTCCAGGGCAGGCAGAGTGCCAGGGCCCAGCAGGATCCGTAGCTCAGGAGGGACAGTATGGACCTCCTCATCTCTCATCTCCTCTGATGGTAAGAGAAGAAGGCAGAACATCATCAGTGTTTCATGCCAGGTCACAATCATTATCATGAGAGGTAAGAACAGGAGGAATGAGCAAAGAATGGGCATATGTAAAATTATCCCTAATGAACAATGTATAAAGGAGATGTGGAGTCTGTCTCAAAGCCTGAATTCTAGTCCTGATGTCCTTTCTAACTAGTCTGGTGGCTTTGGGTAAGTAGCTTACTTCTCTGTGCTTTGGTTTCCCAATGTTTTTTAATTAAGAGGTTGGATTAGATCAGTGGTTCTTAACTTTGGCTGCACACTGAAATCACTCTGGGAGCCTAAAAAAAGCATCCCTATGCTCAAGCTGTACCCCAGCCCAATTAAGAACTGAACTCTCTTTAAATCATTATGTTTTAAAGCTCCCCATGTGATTCCAACGTGCAACCAAGATTAAGAACTGCTGGATTAGATGATTTCTAAGGGGATGACAGAGGATGAGATGGCTGAATGGCATCACTGACTCGATGGACATGAGTCTGAGTGAACTCTGGGAGTTGGTGACGGACAGGGAGGCCTAGTGTGCTGTGATTCATGGGGTCGCAAAGAGTCGGACATGACTGAGCGACTGAACTGAACTGACCTGAAGGCCCTTCAAGCTATAAAAAAATCTACTATTTGAGTAAGTTATGTGGGATGATATTATTCCATTCAAATGCCAATGAAATACTTTCCTTGAATCTAGAGATTCTTTAGGACAGTCTCTCTAAAGATTTCTTGAAACAATACTGCTATTTTGAAATTATTTTGCTACTTCCTATTTCACTGCTAAATTAACAGATATCTAGGTACCCTGGCTTTTTAGAACATAGTCCCCCCACAAAAAGAAAAAGCTGCTTAGCTTCAATTATTCCTTCAAAGTCAACTTACACATATTTGAGGTTAATCCATGCTGCAATGGGAGTTGGAAAAGAGGATTGTTAGCTCTCCTTCAATACCATTTTTTAAAAAAAAGGATGGCACAGTTAGTTGTATGGGTCCAAAAGAAGTAAGAGATTTGGAGGCTTTTAATTTGTTAACAAAAAACCTTCACAACCACCCTGTGAGATGGGTCCTATTGTTTTCCCCATATGGCTGAGGAGGAATCAGGGGCTCAGAAGTTAAGCAACTTCCAAAAACAGTGATCAAATATTAGGGCTGGGACTTGAACCTGGACTCCCAACCTTCACTCTACCAACCCTGCACTCAGTCGTGGTACCATGCAATGAGCAAGAGATCTAGGGATCAGAAAACCTGGGGTTCAAGTCTTAGTAGCTATAAGACTCTGGAGAACCTCAAAGGGAATTTATTAAGCCTCTGCTTTCTCCTCCATCTAAGTGGGGTAAAAACTCCTATATTCCCTCTGGGTGAGAATGAGAAAGCACAAGTATGAGTCCTCGTGACTTCCTCCTATGAGATCTGGCCTGACCTAAGACTTCTCTCCTGTGGTCCCAGCCCCTCTGTATCTCAGCCCAAAGTGATCACTAGACTCTTCTGAGAAAAGAACCCAGACTAATTTATCCTTAATATATGCAGAGAGAAAGTGATCTATAACAAAGTTTTCCAATACGCAATTGACTCTATGTTAGTAAAAAGTCTGTATTCAAGATAGTTTCCCCAAAATAATCTAGCACAATTCTACGTAACTTTAAGCTTTACAGTAAAAAGTAGTCAAATGAATTGTTAAAATTTGCAACAGAAAAACAGCACCATACGAGTTGAAATGAAAGTTCCTCATTGGAAAGCACATTTGGCGGGATATTTTTTATACAAACAACATCAAAAAAATCAAACTTACGATTGCTTTCAAGCCGAAGATGGAATCTATTAGCCATAGGAGCCACTGTGTATGATGTTACTGGACTATAGCCATTGTCTAAAGCCCACTTGACCAGACTCTCTTGGGTTGACGGAATGTCATCTCTTTTTGATTTGGTCATTATCATAGATCTTTCACTTTCTTTCCCAAAGCCAATACTATTAGGAGCCTGAAGATAATAAAATTTCACTCATGAGTCTATAAAATTAAACAGTGCCTTAATACCTGAAACAAATAGATTCTCTATTGTGTATGAGCAAACTATTTATTCTTTTGATCCTTACTTTCCTTGGGCTGAGAATATTGATGTGAAAACTTGTAACAGCAGATTAAGAAATATCATTCATGCTGACTGGTTGCATCATTTGGGTTGCTTATGTTGATACAAATAACATAATCATTTTTGTCATTAGTGGATAAACTAATTATCATAAGCATGATTAGCATGTCACTAGAGTTAATGTTTAAATTATTAACACACATATTAAATATGATACAAAACTTTTATTTAAAATTATATATCAAGTACTCAGAAATGTGTATTCTATATTATCCGAACATGCCTGTGTTCTGCTTTCTATGTTGTTTGTTATTTCTATGTTGATGCTAAGTCGCATCCAACCCTTTTGCAATACCTGCCAGGCTCTCTGTCCAAGAGATATTCCTAGCAAGAATACTGAAGTGGGTTGCTATGTCCTTCTCCAGGGGATCTCCCCCACCCAGGGATCGAACCTTCATCTCTTGCATTGGCAGGCAGATTCTTTACTGCTGAGCCACCAAGAAACCCCCTAATTCCTATATCCTAGAGTTAAATGACGGAGAAGGCAATGGCACCCCACTACAGTACTCGTGCCTGGCAAATCCCATGGATGGGGGAGCCTGGTAGGCTGCAGTCCATGGGGTCACTAAGAGTCGGACGTGACTGAGAGACTTCACTTTCACTTTTCACTTTCATGCATTGGAGAAGGAAATGGCATCCCACTCCAGTATTCTTGCCTGGAGAACCCCATGGATGGGGAGCCTGGTAGGCTGCAGTCCATGGGGTCACTAAGAGTCGGACATGACTGAAGCAACTTAGCAGCAGCAGTAGCAGAGTTAAATGAAAGAAAGTACAACCTAGTTACTTCACTGTGGAAACTATCCTATCTTCGCAAACTATGAATGACACAGGGTGAAACAACCAATGTCGATATTTCACTTATAACTTATGATCAATTTAGCAATTCTGTAACTATAGACATTTGCCAGTTCTATTAATGGAATATGGTTAGATTTTATGGTCTAAAATATTAATTAAGCCACCATGCCTCTAAGTACCAATACTTTTATCCTGCAACACAAGTAATTCTTAAAATTAACTTTCATTTGGTAGTCAGTTAAAAATTAAAACTGAGTGATAAGAATCTTTCCAGGAAAGAATATCGAAGGACTCTGAGTACTAAGAACATGGAAGGCAAATTCCACATTATACTTTGATCCTACTGCAGTGATCTCCTCAGATGGTGAGGGAGCTGAATGCTGCAGGGAGCACCCAAAGGGAAGTCACCACACTTTCAACATCTGTTCCTACAGGGCTGGAAGGCCCTTCTAGCAAGTGGATTATGCCATTTCATGTCATATAAAAATCACTTTAATTTCCATGCCCAATTATTTTCTTCTGCATACATGCAGCATTTTTCCTAAATTCCCCATTTGTTTCCCATTCTGTTTGCCCCTAACATGACTAAATGTTAATCCTTTCCCATTATAAAACCATAGAAGATTCGCAGCCTCTAAGTTCTCTTGGCCTCTCTGGTTGTGGGATACTGG
The DNA here is from genome assembly GCA_006410735.1 of Raphicerus campestris. Classification (NCBI taxonomy): domain Eukaryota; kingdom Metazoa; phylum Chordata; class Mammalia; order Artiodactyla; family Bovidae; genus Raphicerus; species Raphicerus campestris. Next base: position 247,455 of record SJYW01014369.1, read on the forward strand.
CTGAGGACACGCATTTTCAATTCAAAGCTGAAAGAGTCTCACCCAGTATATTTTCCTACTACCCAAAGTGCTCATGAGGTAAGCAAGTCACCATAATGCACACAAAGGGACCAGAAAGAGCTATAACCAAGCTCTGTAGCCATTAGCAAAAAAAAAAAAAAAAAAAAA